>JACEFZ010011332.1:0-15520 GCA_014155875.1 Cepaea nemoralis | reverse complement strand
TAGCTAAGAATGGAGGTGGAGGCGGTCAGTGCAGCTTTCCGCTGGATAGAAAACACGATACATACACACATTGTGATTGTAACTGACTCAGAAAGCATGCTGAGAAGGGTGAGAACAGGTAGGCTTCGTGCAGAGTGGCTTGCTTCGCTTCGGAGGTCACGGGTAGTAAGCATCACCTGGATCTTTTCTCCTGGGCATGCCGGTGTGCTGGGGAATGAACAGGCGGACAGATTGGCTGGCTCGGCAAAATTTGGTGGAGTATTGATGCAGGACAAGGCAGACGTGGTTGCGGCCTTGTGGGAGCACGTGTACACCTCGGAGGAGCAGATGGAGCACCATGGTCTGGTAAGAATGAGACAACGTGGTGTGACGAGGGGTTCTGGCCGACGCTCGGCGCTCGGAGGAAAGGCGAGACGGACATATAATCAGATTGCTACTGGAACTATTAGTGTTGGAACTCTTCGCTGGCTGCTGAGGATGGAGACGGAGCGCTTATGGGAATGTCCCGAATGCTGTGATGTCGGTTCCTAGATCAATCAATCAATCAGATCCTCCTCCCAGCATATGCATCAGCGTTCGGTGGCTAATACTAGTGCCAGTTCTGTGTTGGTTAACGAGGCACCTCGTTTTCCCGATGTACCTCTCGTGTCAATTCTTACTCCCAAGTCTTTCATCCCGGACAGCGATGTGGATTCACTGACGTCAAAATCCTCTATTCTCGACATATCTTTAAGGACGTTAATAATATCGGCACGATCCATGGGCTGGCAATCTGCAGGGGGTGCAGAGCCAGCTAGTTTATCAGCTCGTTCATTTCCCTCGACTCCCGCATGTCCCGGGACGAAGATGAAGGTGACTTTACGGACAACAGACTTCCGCAGCGACTCAGTCCACTGTCTACGTACAGATCCAGCTTCGACCTTCCGAATCATGCTCATTGAATCACTTAGTACACACACGTTGGTATAATGCTGTGATTCTAGCCATATGAAAGCCTGTGTTACTGCCATCACCTCCATCGTCATGCTGCTCGTGGTCATAGAGTGGGCACCACTGGATTCTTGAATGGTTCGGCCCGCTGAACGGGCTGTAAATGCCCACTGCACTTCTCTGCTGCTTTACAACAGATCCATCTGTATAGATGAGCACTTCGGGGCTATCTTAGTGTTCATAGATGAGCGCGTTGACCTCTGCATTGACAGCGGCAGGGTTCTGCTCTCTGCACCGTCTGTCGAGTGTGATAATGCAGGAGAAAGTGCACTTAAAAGCTGGAGGCACCGGCACCCATTCCTTGCCGGGGTTGATACTGGTAAGACTGCAGACCTGTCTGACGACATCTTCCGCCCGACCCATCCATGATTTGCCCCTCTTTAGCCTGTCACCCTTTTCTCTGAATATAGCTTCATGCAGAGGGTGCTGCTCATCTGCACTTATTTTTAAGTATGCACGAGCTCTCCAGATCTTGATCCTGTGTTCATTGTCGGGAAGTCAAGGAGGTATCTCATTGCTACACAGCTGGTGTCTCTCGTGCAGCCCAAAATGATGCGCATGGCTTCGTTTTGTACCTTTTCAAGTCTTCCAATCTGTGTAGGGCTGACAGTGAGGATGGCCAGGGCATACTCGATGGGTGAAAGCACCAGTCCTTGGAACAGAAGTATTAGCAGTCTTTGCTCGATATTGGCAGTCGCCATGACTCTCATTGCTGACAAACCTTTTCGAGCTTTCGTTATGACATAATCGACATGATCTCTGAAAGACAGGCTACGATCAAGCCTCACGCCAAGATATGTCATCTGACTGGGTTCTACTCAAAATGCTCCCATCCATTCTCACTGCCGGCAGGTCTGTGTTCACAATATGGTTGTTTAGGGAGAACCATGTAACCGATGCCTTTGCAGGGTTGACAAGGGCATCGGCATCAGCACACCATGAGGAAATTCGATCTAGTTCGCCCTGCATATCATTGGCAACCGCCTGTCTATCTCGACCCTGTCGATACACGAGAATGTCGTCAGCAAATGACAGAGTCCTACCCCTCCCGTCCAACTGTTGTTCAGTGATCGTCACCGTATACACATTGAATAGTACTGGTGACAGTGGTGAACCCTGCGGCAATCCTGGACATATCATTATTGGCTCAGAAGACCAACTCCCTCATCTTAGCACCACCTTCCTTTGGAGCAGGACTACAGCTATCCATCGTACAAAGTGAGGGTACACTTTCAGTCTAAGGAGGGTTTGCATGAAGTGCTCGAAGAGTACTTTATTGTATGCGTCCTCTAAGTCTATGGCGGCCGCACATGTCTCTTCTCTGACCTGAAATCCTTCGTAAACATCTTGAGCAAAGACTGCCGCATTCAGTCATGACTCTTTGTTACGTCTGTATCCTCCAAGTGTGGGCGGGAAGCAGCCGAATTGTTCCAAGTCACAAGCAAGTCTGTGTGCTACAATTTTCTCCAGTAGCTTGCCAGCAGTGTTCTGCATCGTAATGACTCTGTAGCCGCTTATCTTGGAATGGTATTTGTTCGGTTTTGGCAGTGACAGCAAGTAGCTGTGTAGCCATTCTTCTTTGATCTGACCTATATGGATACTGGTGCTGAATTCTTTGGTCAGTTCTTCCATGTCATCATCTGACATCACCAGTAGGTCACCATATCGGATGCCGATAAAAAAGAACAAATAGAACTGGTCAAGTCACAGAACGAAACATCCGAACCAGAAAATGAAAAGACCCAGACAGAAGAAAAAAAAAAGAAGAAGAAATAGAACTGGATGAAGAAGGCTACCCAGACCAAGACCGAGTGTGCAGGGAGGCCATGAATCGATATCGCTCTCCACTAAGATCGAACTAATGAGACGACACACAAAATAAAAAAAGACCGAGAAGATTCAAAGACAACCCAATACGAGGAAATAGGTGGAACACCAGGAGAGACGACTACCGGTAATCATCCCTGAAGGAAACAGAACCATATGACAGGTTGGGTACACAATTACTCCAGGTCTTAACAAGTGCGCGACTCTGTCCAGACATGAAAAACCACCAGGATGAAAAGAACACAATTACAGAAACTGAAACATCTTCAAGGAAGCAGATATAAACAACTCCATGTACGAAAGAAGAGCTAGCTACAACATAAGGCCCCAAATACAACCGAATCGGTTCAGTCTATAGTTGCCACGGGGCCATTCGTTTCTTGAGCAAGCAAGCATCGAGCTGCTTTGCTAGAGTTCGTTGAATTCCATTTTTGACAGTGCTTATTGTTGTCTTCATAATCCAGTCTATAGTCGGTATGAATAGTAGAAGTGACAAAAGGCATGTTCAAATATCACAGACCCTAAAATGAGTACCATAACATGTCCTGGGAAGTAAAGGTGGATAGTGTGATATTGACAGCATCACCTATATGAATGTTGATATTGACCGCATCCCCCATATGAATGTTGATATTGACCTCATCACGCATATGAATGTTGATATTGACCGCTTCAGCCATATGAATGTTGATATTGACCGCATCTCCCATATGAATGTTGATATTGACCGCATCACCTATAAGAATGTTGATATTGACCGCATCACCTATATGAATGTTGATATTGACGGCATCCCCCATATGAATGTTGATATTGACCACAACATCCATATGAATGTTGATATTGACCGCTTCACCCATATGAATGTTGATATTGACCACAACACCCATATGCATGTTGATATTACCACATCATCCATATGAATGTTGATATTGACCGAATCACCCATATGAATGTTGATATTGACCGTATCTTCCATATGAATGTTGATGTTGACCTCATCACCCATAAGGATTTTGATATTGACCGATTCAACCACATAAATGTTGATATTGACCGATTCACCCATATGAATGTTGATATTGACCGCATCACCCATATGAATGTTGATATTGACCGCATCACCCATATGAATGTTGATATTGACCGCATCACCCATATGGATGTTGATATTGACCTATTCACCCACATGAATGTTGATATTGACCGATTCACCCATATGAATGTTGATATTGACCGATTCACCCACACGAATGTTGATATTGACCGATTCACCCATATAAATGTTGATATTGCTGATTCACCCACACAAATGTTGATATTGACCGATTCACCCATATGAATGTTTATATTGACTGATTCACCCATATGAATGTTGATATTGACCGCATCACCCATATGAATGTTGACATTGACTGCATCACCCATATTAATGTTTATATTGACAACATCACCCATATGAATGTTGATCAGTCTAAGAATGTGGGGTTACTACCATGTTCTCAGAATGCCTGATTGCACGAATAGGAGTCCTTTACGCGTTGTTTCTTTTTGAAAGTCGTGTGCTAGACTTAATGTTTTTAGCAAATCACCAGGCCCAGTTGTAATAACCACAGAAGCTATTTCAGGCCTGTGGGAAAACAGGAGTTAAATGGCTAACAAGACTTTTTAATATAGCATGGACAGAAAGAAAAGTCCCAGACGATTGGCAACAGGCAATAATAGTTCCAATATTGTAAAAGAAAGGTAAAATGAATATGAGAGTGCGAAACATACAGAGGTACAGTATATCAATCCTGGGCGATATAGGGAAAATGTACGCAAAACTATTGGAACAAAGAGCTAGACAAATAGTTTAACAACAGTTAAGCAAAGTACAATTCGGTTTTCGGCAAGGTAAAAGTTGCACTGATAAACTATTTACACTTATACAAATATTTGGAAAATAAACCATCGAATATAGTGACCAGTAGAATATTGTGTTTGTAGATCAGGAAAAGGCTTTCGATAGAGTAGACAGATACAGATTATGGACCCTCCTTGAAGACTATGGGATACAAGGACAATTACTAGAAAATATCAACATTCAAGCCGAAGTGCAGTTAGAACACAAGAAGGTATATCAGATATGTTCACAGTCAATACAGGAGTGAGACAGGGATGTGCTCTCCCTACTGCTATTTAATATCTACATGGACAGAATATCCAAAGAAGCAAGTCTTGACAGAACAAATTAAGAAAATTTAGAACTCCTTCACTACAGATGAAGCAACTGATCCACAGGAAATAAATGAACTTCTATTTGCAGACGATCAGTGCCTGTTTTATAGCGACGAGGGCAGATTGCAAAATCATATTAATAATTTGAGTTCAACATGCAGCAGATACAATATGAGTATAAATACAGCCAAAACCGAAGTAATGCAAGTTAGCAGATCGCCTGGTCCACTAAGTATACAGATAAATAGCACATCTCTGAAACAAGTTAAAGAATTCAAATATCTTGGAAGTATGATCACAGAAGATGGCAGATTGGACAGAGAAATCGAAATCAGATGTCAAAAAGCTAGTGCACTTACATATCAACTATCACCCATATTGAAACATCCAAATATACCCATGTCCGCAAAACGACAGATAATAAACAGCATATTCACACCAACCCTATGCTACCAATCTCAAACTTGGACTTTATCCAAATCACACTTTCGCAAAATCAACACCTGCGAGATGAGATTCCTGAGGAGAGCTGCCAACCTAACAATCTGAGACGGAGTAAGAAATGCTGTTATTAGACAGACAGTAGGATCCTATGCCACATTTATTGAAAGGCCAAGATCAAGTGGTTTGGCCATGTCAGTAGAATGCAACACCAACAACTACCATCACTGGTCCTACATCAAAAATAATCTGCGACGAGACCAAGAGGACGCCCAAGAAGAAACTGAATTGACATCAACGACATTGTACAATCACACGGAATGACACTGTCCAGTGCCGCCAATCGGGCGCTGGAGAGCACATTATTCCTCTCAATGACGCTTGACTGCAGAAGTGGAATATGATGATGATGATGATGAATATTACAGTATGTTTTGTCTTTATTGACTATACAAAGGCTTTTGATAGAGTTAGACATGTCAGCATGGTGGATATGCTTGCAGATCTACAAATTGATGGGAAAGACATTAGACTTATAAAAAACATATATTGGAAACAACAAGCTGCAATAAGGATTGATAATGAAGTGGGACAGTATCAGCCAATTAAGAGAGGTGTTAGGCAGGGATGCGTGATGTCTCCAGATCTTTTTTCCCTATACAGTGAAAATATTTTCAGAAATGTAGAGGATATAAATGGAATCAGCATTGGAGGACGAAACATCAATAACATTAGATATGCAGATGATACAGTATTAATTGCAGACAATGCGCAGGACCTGCAGCAATTAGTAGATGCGGTTGTTGTACACAGTGAGCAACTGGGGTTAGAATTAAATTGTAAAAAGACTCAGGTTATGGTCGTCACTAGGAAGGAAGAAGTGCCACAATGTAATATACAAGTAAATGGAAATATTCTTCAACAAGTGAATCGGTACAATTATCTTGGAACAGTCATAACATCTGATGGGAGATGCCTTGAAGAGATTAGAACAAGAATCGCCATGGCGAAAGTAGCCTTTAGAAAGATGAAAAACATTCTGACCAATAAAAAGATGTCAATTGAAACGAGAAAAAGAGTGTTGAGGGGATACATAGAGCCTGTTCTTTTGTATGGATGTGAAACTTGGACAATGAGCAGTCAAGCTGAAAAGCATCTGATGGCTGCAGAAATGTGGTTTCTGAGGAAAATGCAAAGAATACCATGGACAGACAGAAATACCAATGACCAAGTACTACAGGAGACAAATGAACATCGTAAACTGATTAGAGAAATTAGACGTAGACAGTCAAAATTTTTTGGACATGTTATGAGAAGAAATGGATTGGAGAACTTAGTGACAACTGGCAAGATCGAAGGGAACAGACCAAGAGGAAGACCGAGAGGAGAATACCTGGATGGCTTGGCCACATGGCATGGACGAGACAGGAACACTGAGCTGATCCACGACACTGGTGATCGAGTGAAATGGCGAGTCATGACCGCCCACGCTTTCCGGCATGGCACATGATTGATTGATTGATTTGTCTTCAACGTTTTCTTATTTTTACCAAATATAATATTTAATTCTAGCATGTTATTGTTTTTTAATGAAACACTATTAGTGTCTCAGGTTCATGTTGCATGTGTTGAAAATCCTCTCTCCATTTGAAAATATTACATAATTGGCCTTAATGGCAAACTTTCAGAATGAGAAAATACCCCAAAGTGTCACAACATATTTAGTCAGTATGGGAGTGTTCTGTGACCTGTCGAGAGTTGGGCTCTGTCAAGGTTCATCATTGTATAAAACATACGATAACTTAGTTGAAGCTGACTTGGTGATGTAACGATCTGATATGATATGTGAGAAAGAAGGAAGGAAATGTTATAAACATTTTTGTTCACTTGTTTTGAACTCTTGCGTAGTCCACAAAGGACGGATTGTTGCATGGAGGTCAGCTTTTCCAGAGTCCGCCACTACGACTTTTTAGGTACTTGTAATTTACCCCCCCCCCCCCCCCCCCCCTTTCCCAAGTCAAGGATGAGAAGTCAACATTTAAGTCCAACTGACAAGTGTAGGGAGAGAACTCTCTACCCCACCAGCACACCGGAAGTTTAATAGAGAGAGAGAGAAAAACAAAAGAGAGAGAGAGAGAGAGAGAGAGAGAGAGAGAGAGAGAGAGAGAGAGAGAGAGGAGAGAGTGAGAGAGAGAGAGAGAGAGAGAGAGAGAGTTCTTAACCTTTCATCCACACGACTTCCTATGTTTTAAATGAAATGTAAATATTGTGAAGATTGTGTTTAGTGAACTCATTACTTTCACAAACTAGCCATCTTGTATCTTTATAGGTAGGTCGAGAAGAACTGGTTATAGATGTGTGGTTGTTTGATAAAAAACGTGATTTCGGAAATTAATTTTGAATATATATATATATATATATATATATATATATATATATATATATATATATATATATATATATATATATATATATATATATATATATATATATATATATATATATATATTTCACGTCATTTACTTAAAAGAGGAATGCTTATAAACCTCTGAATGTAATGTAGAATAAATGTATGAGTGTCAGCATTTTCATGTTCCATGTGATTTAGCTGTAATGGTTTGTAGCATGGTTCCTGTTTGTGGCTTACCAGCTCGTCTCTTAAATGGTAGCAGTAGTAGTTATACGGTTCTAGCTTCACAGCAACGGGTTGCCCCATGATTGCTCAATTCCCGTGCTAGTGAAAACCCACACAAATTGAATCATTGTGCCACGTGAACTTGTGAAGACAACGGTAGATTTGACAAGCCAAATCGCCATAGCACCGACAACAGGCTTCACTTGAATGTGTAGTTTATTTTTGAGGAAGACAGTGGTCTGACAAACTAGCAGCCTGCACACGCATTACTGCGTAAAGCAACCACTTTAAAACCACGGCAACTAGCTGTCCACGATTTTATGAATCTGCATTTCGCCACGCAATCGCCATAGACCCAAATACAAAACATTTTGAATGAAATGCAGTTCACAGTGTCATACCAAGCATTTATCTCAGTAACCGAGCGATGAAACCGGGTTTTCCAAGTCCAGACATAGGGAAAATACCTAGTAAACCATGCATACCGGTCTCTCTGGCCGAGGAGTTACAAACTTTCTCCGTAATCCCGTTTATCACGCAGTCTCGTAGCGGGGCGAGAGCTGGAGGCGGTTCGACCCCCGCTGGTGACTTGCGGGATAACTGAGCCGGCCGCTCAGAAAGCAATGGCAAACTACTGAGTGTAATCTTGCCAAGAAATCAACAGACAGCTGAAAGATGCTGCTGTTGACAGCGATGTCCTGTAAAGGATATGCGAATTTAAAAAAAAAAAAAAACCATGCATGGAGACAATCTATTCTCCACGTTCTTACCGGCCCGCCTATCTGTCATGTTTACCAGGAAGCCTTGCTTCAGGTATAGTTCCCAGTTAGAGGCAGTCTGTCACCGGATCTCTTCTCCCTCTATAGCGAAGTAATAATGAGAGAGATTAAAGAGAAGCCAGGAATACTAATCGAAGGTTATAATGTAAACAATATACGCTATGCGGATGACACAATAATGGTGGCGGATAATGCAACAGACCTACAGCACTTGTTGGACATTTTAGTAACAGAGAGCGCAAAGAAAGGACACTCCTTGAATATGAAGAAAACAGTAACAATGATGATATTAAAGAAAATGGTGAAACCAAAATGTGACATAGAAATAGAAGGGGAAATTCTTAACCAAGTGGATAATTGTAGATTCTTAGGGGCATTTGTAACATCAGATGGAAGATGTACAACAGAGATTAAGTGCAGTATAGGGCAGGAAAAAGCCGCATTTCAGAAAATGAAGAGTATCTTATGCAAAACGTCATTATCAATGAATGTTAGAAAGAGAGTGCTGAAATGCTATACAGAACCCGTTTTGCTGTATGGCAGTGAATCTTGGAATGTAAGTGAACAAATTAGGAAGAACTTAGAAGCAACAAAAAATGTGGTGTTTGAGACGAATGTTGCGAATTCCTTGGACTGTCAGAGTAACTAACAACGATTGCCTGAAACAGGCTAATGACACTAGAACACTATTTACAACCAAAAGAAAGAGACAAACAGCTTTCTTTGGTCATGTGATGAGAATAGAGACATTGGAGAACATCGTGACAACTGGAAAGATCAAGGGGAAGAAAGGCAGAGGCAGACCAAGAGAAATTATGCTGGATGGATTGAGACGGTGGCCTGGAGGAATATCATCAGCACAGTTGATCCAGAACATTAAAGACCGAGATCTGTGGAGAGCCATGAACGCGTACACCACACTTGATGATGATGAATAAGAGGAATAAACTAAAGAGAATAAGAAAACAAGAAAATGTACAAACATCGGGGTTGAAGACATAATTACTGAAATCAGTGAAAGTCAGACAATGAACGTGCTGGCCATATAAGGAAGCACATATACTTGCTAAATGACATGTTGGAGTGAAATGTGGAGGCAGACAAGAAGAAGACAATGTTCCATGTAGGTAGACAACGTGGTTGAGACAAGAACACGGAGCTGACCCACGACTCGTGTAATCTTGTTAGATGGCGAAATATGACCGCCCACGCTTATCGGCACATCACATGCTGATGATGATCATGGTTGATTCTGTATTAGTATCATAGATATACTTCCTCCTTACATTTCATTATAAATCAATCCTTTTAAAAGGAAAAACACAATGCGACAACATATTTTGGTTGATTTAATAATAAGTAGAAATAGTTTCAGCATCAATCAGTGAGCTGTACTTTATAGTGAAACTAGTAAGCTCTATTGATAAACCAAAAAAACTTAAACATAAAAATTAAAAATCCACACAAATTGGTTAAAACTTGCATTTAAAAACCCATAAACACGATGTTCGTGAAAATTGTATATCTACAATATATTAACATAGCGTGTACAGTTTGTCATAAATGCAACCAAAAGACAAAATGTCATGTCAGGGCAGACCAGGCCCTAAGCCTTGGTTGGCAGCTGGTCTAGGATCAAAGCTTTGACAGGCGGACAGTTAGAGCATTGTTTTGCTGATCCGGCAACTTCTGCAGCTTGTCTTGCTCCAGATGTGTTGCTGTTACCTTTCCTCTCGAGTGAACTATGCAGACAGATAGTGGGATCATATTGCATGGGCAACACATGGTCTCTCGCTTTGTGCTTGGTCTCGGAATCAAAGCGAGAGGTAGTAGTTACGGGTTATAAGAATTTGTAAATTGGCGTAGACATAGGGCTCTACAGGTAGCCTCTGACAGAGATACACCAACAGGCGTCACTGATCAGTTACTGCTCGCCTCAAGCTGGGCATCCCCCGGCCAATTAGGTGCTGATTCCCCATAATCTACCTGCTTCAATTGGTGCTTGGGGCTACGTCAACTTCTGAATCGGAGGTTGTAAAACCAATGCACCAGGTACTACTAACAAGGAAATAGAAATATCAAGCTTGCAACCTGGAACGTAAGAACCATGTGTCCAGGATATTCCACTGACTTGACGAATATTGACGAAGAGAGAAAAACGGCAGTGATTGATACCGAACTCAGTCGTATTAACTACCACATCTAAAAACTACTTTCCGTCAGAAGAGGGCTGCAGCGATCCAACTAAGGAGGAATGGAATTATTTTGAGTTCAAGAAGCTGACGCATTAAAAAATCCAATGGTTCTCTGTTGTACGTGTTCTCAAGATAAATCGCTGAATCAAAGGTTTCAATGCCTGAGTGGAAACCTTTATAGACATCATGGGCAAAAACTGCTGCATTCGTCCAAGTTTCTCTTTTTGGACGGTACCCACCTTGTGAGAGTTCCAACTGCTGAAGCTCTTAAAGCCAACATATTTGCTTGCTGTTTACCTTGGACTCCAGCATGACCTGGCCATTCTATCAGTATAAGTCTTTGTAGAAAAGAAGAGGCAATGCTTGATACCTGCAAAATGGCGTGCCACTGCTGTATTTCCTAAACATCACAAAACATTGTTCATAACTGTGCCTCTTTCGGTTCCAGAAGATTTGTCAAAAGACACTCAAAGGAGACAATAATCAATATGAAAAGCATGATTGACTTTTCACTGAAGCAATAAACGGCGCTGCATGTTAATACATCTAGCCATATTTTAATAGTATATACAGACTAAATGCAACAATAAATATATTCCCACAATATATATTATCGTTGGGGTGTCAAGCCTTCACATATTTTAGTTAAGTTAGTTAGTCGCGGCTCGAACTTCACGGCAACGGGTCGTCCCCATTATGCTCCGTTCCTGTGCCGGTGAATTTCATTCGAAATGCTCCCCACTGCGCTACGTGGAAAGTGGAACAGACAGCAGTCTCGACAAGTCAACAGCCTGCACAGGCACACTGTGAACAATGCCGCTGTTAGAATGCCAACACAAAAGTCCTCCACGGAAAATACAGTTCATCGTCGATGGAAGCGGCAGTCACTAGAAAACCAGCGGCCACACGTGTTTTTCACATATTTTAAGATATACAAAATATGGTGGCCAGTTCCCATCCTCATCACCTTTCATTCTCAAATGAAAATACATGGTACCCAGCATTATGAGGCTGGATCGACCCTGGAACTGTACTGTTCAGAAACAAATAATATCTATCCCAGATGGGGATTGAATCTAGACGACTTGTCTTGGCAGGCAAATGCACTGACCACAATACCACTGCAGCTCCTTAGACTAAATGTAAAAGACATAATAACACACCATGCAATTCTCTATACACACGGATAATAACTAATCACACGTGTGTGTTACTTGAAGCAGAAAGAGTTCAGCACGTTTTAACAATTAAAACAACCCAAATTATAGCAAGTGTACAGTGAAGATAATACATAGCAGTAATTGGTGCCACATTACAGAAGAGATGGCCGTTTAGGTTTGGACCAAACAAAAATGATTAGTGGTAAATGGGAAGTAGGTATGTGTCACAGTTATGACTTAAAAGTTGTTAATAATTAGATTTTTAAGAGCATGCATCTTTCAAATTGCAACATACGCCCGTGAGACATGGACACTTACTAAACAAGCTCAAGAGCGCATAAATGCTTTTGCATATAAATATTTTAGACGGGTTCTAAGAATGTCTTGAGTAAAGAAAAGAACAAATGCATCCATACTTCAAGAGCTGAATATTGAAGAGGGCTGGGTATTAAAGACGATAAAACAAAGAAAATTGATATATTTTGGTCACTTGAAAAGTCATGAGAGTTTGGAGAGAACAATAATGGAGGGGTATATGCCTGGGAAGAGAAGTAGAGGAAGGTCAAAGAGAAGATGGGTGCAGGATGTAGTGGGTTATCTCCAGATGGGTGTATCAGGCGTGGGACATCTTGCTATGGATCGAGAAGTTTTCTGGAAGGTTGTTATGCGAGCTAGGTTCTGCAAAGGACATGCTAATGAATGAATGAATGAAAGAATGAATGCATGAATGAATGAATGAATGAATATGGCATCAGGAATTTTGTAATATATATCAAAGTAAAAAGAAAAAAAGGGGGGGGGGGGGGGGGTCCATAGGAAAAACTACTGTACATAAGCCCATGACAGAAACGTGAATTCGCTTAAGATGGTTAATAATCACATGGCACTTAATCAGTTAAATTATTTGTTATTTATAGCAGGGGATATCTTTGAGATCAAGTTATTTTTTCTGCATCAGTATCACAGAGTTAACCGACACTGTTGCTTACGGAAGCAGCCGTGTTTAACAAGAGTATGATGCATTTGTTTACACATACCACTACACGCGTAGGACACTAAACCAACCCACAACAGACAATAATACGCCCTACTCAGACAAAAGAGAAAAGAGAAAATCAGACAACAGAGAAAAGAGTGACCACTGTTTAAATACACCGTCAAAAATGAAGTATGATGATGTTGTTTATCTATACCACTACACGCCTTGCAGCTTAGGCCACTAAGCCATCTCAGCAACAGACAATAATACCCGTCACTACAGACAAAAAGGTCACTTTCCAAATACATCACCGACAAGTAAATGAAGTATGATGATCTTGTTTAGACCTACAAAATTAAATTAGTTGTTCATATACTATTTATCGCTCCCCTCTCAATTATCGATATTTTCAGGGTCATTTGGGACGACATCGGCCCGTCAGCCAACCGGCTTTATAGTCTTACACAAGGAAAATCATATGTATGTTTTGAGCAGCTGCTCCTCAAAACATACCACAGAACAACATACTATACTACTCTTATTATGCTGGTATACTACGCAATACCTTTATAATAACACATTCAGGGAATATACGTATATAATGTGGCAGATCAGCTTCGCAGTATGTTCTTAATCTTTTGTAATTATGTGACCTGGAGAGGAGGTCGGAAATAAAGTTTATTGTATGCAGTGTCATAAAATGTACACCTGATATTGTCCTCTGATAGGAGAATGCTTATCAACATCACCGTCAAGTGTCATGCCGATGAGGGATGGAGGTCATGATTCGCAATCTCACTGTCACTTGGATCAGGTGGGTATTCTGTTCTCATTTATGCGACGTAGCCAAGCCATACATGTATTTATATCTGTGTCTTCTCCTTCCTCTTTTCCTATCATAGTTTGCCAGTTGTCACTAAGTTTTCATGTTTTTTTTCTCTTCATAATATGCCAAAGTATTCTCAACTGCGTACGTCTAATTTCTCTGCTCGGTTAATGGTTTAATCTGTTTCTTGAAGGAATGTCCAATCGTTCTTTCTGTCCGTCCATCATATTGGTAGCATTTTCTTCAGAAAAATGTCATCCGCCATTACTACATGTTTTTCTGCTTGTATGCATTTTATCCTTGTTTGACATGCAAACAAGAGTGTAGGTTCTGTATAGCACGTCAACACTAATTATATCACAGTAATCACTGCAATTGATAGTTTTTTTTTTTTAATTGGTGAGTATGTTTTCCATTGAGTAAACGGCTTGATCCGACCCCGATTCTTGTTATAATCTCAACAAGACATCCCCCATCAGATATTAATTATTATGAAACATGATTGTTTTATGATAGATTAATCGCAGTTTTCTGTTCAAGACTTTGGAATGTTCCCATTTACTTAGCTGTTACCCCTTGTTTCTTATCGGAGAGCCCACACCATAGACACTAATAAAATATGTAAAGTTTTTAATATATTGGATCCAGTAAAGCAGGATTTGTACTGGCGACACATTGTTACAGCGATTGGTGATCATATTTCCTATATATTTCACTCTTGGTTGCAGTCATTCTTCCCTCCTCCTCCTCTCTCCGCCTATCTCTTCCTCCCTCCTACTCCTCCCTCCTCCACCTCCCTCTTCCGCCTCCCAGCTCATACTCCTCCTTGTTCTTCTTCTGCTGCTGCTGCTGCCGCCGCTCCATTTACCCAAGTAAATTGTTGGGGAAGATGTAAAGATCTTTCAAGTGCTCTTTCTAATGCTTTTTGTAAGTTGGTCTTCGTTTATCTAAGGTTGTTCTAACTGCAACCAATAAATGATTAGACAGACAGGCAGACAGACAGACAGACAGAGAGGGAGGGAGGGACAGACAGACAGACAGACAGACAGACAGACAGACAGACAGACAGACAGACAGACAGACAGACAGACAGACAGTCGGGAACGGGAACTTATATGACTACTTATATGAATTAAATGTGATGCTCCCCGTCAGGAGCTGGGCGAAGCCGGGCCGGATCGGACAGACAGACAGACAGACAGACAGACAGACAGACAGACAGACAGACCAGTGGCGTCACTGGGGTTGGTGTCACCCAGTGCGGTAAACTCTTGGTGTCACCCCTCTAGACTTTCACCATTGTCTTCTTCCGAGTGTTCCTGTACCATATATAATCGCATATAGTAATGTTTGTAAAATAAGTCAAAAAGTTAATAAGAACATAAGAAAGAAAACAAATTGAACAATATAACTTCAATACTTCAGGTAAAACATAAATAAAGAACTTCGACAAACTCGGACAAAGTTA
>JACEFZ010011331.1:0-26130 GCA_014155875.1 Cepaea nemoralis | reverse complement strand
AGTTAGTTCGCCCAAAGGTTTTTTTCTAGTCGTTCTCTACGAGAAGGAAAGACTGGCCATATATTCCCCCATACACTCAGGTCTACACAGATGTGATGGTAGTAATACTTCACACACCCACACCTGCTGCGGAACATGTTTGTTTACGTCCAAGACACCCCCACGGGTGTCAACGGATTGTTGTATGTCCTTCAAGCACAAAAAAGGACCAAACAATGACAATTGAAGGGCGTGTTTGTTTAAACCCAATACACCTCAAATTTGGAGTCCCTCACTTACCTTTTTATTGGTATTACAATAAGTGGGGGACTGGCTAAGGTGTCCGCTTCACCAATGTCAAGTGTGCCCAATTAGCCACTAACGAAGTGACCCCCCCTTAAACATTAGACCTTAGGTTTTCAATGTTAATGACCTTGTAATCCCATCAACGTATATATATAGACCTAGTCGACTACTAACTACAGTTAGAGGACTTCAGTAATGACATTCGGTTTTCTTTTGGCGCGGGTAAGTTCAGATAACTTTGACACTGATAAGTTTTATCAACTTGCTTGTTTTGTTGACACAAATCCACTTCTTAGATAGCC
The DNA here is from genome assembly GCA_014155875.1 of Cepaea nemoralis. Lineage (NCBI taxonomy): Eukaryota > Metazoa > Mollusca > Gastropoda > Stylommatophora > Helicidae > Cepaea > Cepaea nemoralis. Next base: position 25,543 of record JACEFZ010011331.1, on the reverse strand, counting down.
AACAAAGACCCCCAATAGGTCATTGTTTGTCCTGGAAAGGACATACAACAATCCGTTGACACCGTTAGTGTCAAATCTTGAAACCGTTGACTTGCCAAACCTGGTCATATTCTTCTGTGCAACTCAAATTAAGTCTGTAGTGGGTGGCACAGTTAATTCTGGTAATTTTGATATCTCGAGTATAACGCGCACTCGTGTAAAATACGCATGCTTGATTTAACCCGAAATTTTTTGTTGAAAAGATTACTTTCAATATCGAAATTTACGTATTTTTAGTTTAAAACGTTGCATTTGCTTTGCAAGACGTTGCGATGAACCCCACACACATTTTGATTTTCTTGGCAATGTTATGAGATTTTACCGCTCAGGGCCTAAATATGTCCTAGTCATACGTCTTCTCATACGAGATAGTCCTAATATAGGGTGCATTTTTAATGACTGTTGGGATTTTGAAAATATTGCCATTACAAGTGTGTATTCACCCTCTGTGGAGTTCGTGCAACATAAAAGGTAACTACAAAACTTAGAACGACAATAATTTCACAAACCCCACAGTCATTAATAATACACCCTGTACTTCACGACCGGCAATTCGTATCCCGCATACTGCACTCGAAACACAGCTACCGTCGATTTGGCAGCCGACTGCCTTGCATTGGTTATCATACCAAAGGATGAGTGCTGGTAGTTGAGAAAGCAATGGCAGACTTCTGAAAGTAAATGTGCCAAGAAATCACAAACAGCCAAAATATCCCGGGCTGACTGAGACGTCCTGTAAAATATATGCAGCTACCTGTTTTAAAATACTTCACATACGTACAGCAGATGCATGTTATGTGACCTCTTTGTTTACGCCCGAAACACTACAAGGCATGGAGAAGTGTCCTTGTTGCAAGTGTTTGTGTGCTACAGAAGATCTCACTAAAAGCTGTTGGATTTCATCACGACACTTGGGAGACTGCTGCCAAAGACCGAAATTCGTGGCGAACATCATTACGCAAGGCGTGGTCACTTGTGAAGCAGACAGGATTGCAAGAGCTGTGAACAAAGGCTGGAAAAGGGGGGGGGGGACCCACCGCAGGAGATCCTCCTTCTGGAACGTTAAGCATTCTTTGCCCACATTGTCCAAGAACATTTCGAACCGAAATAGGTCTTACCAGCCATCTTAGAACTCACTTTCAACCCCACTGGATGAAATGAATGCTCATCATCATTCTTGATGGACAAACACCATTACAGTTAAGGACTTTAATAATGACATTCGGTTTCGTTTGGCACTGGTAAGTTAGGTAACTTTGACACTGATGAGGTCTATGGACTTTCTTGCCTTGTTTACACAAATCCCCTCTTCAAATAGCCAACAAAATCCCCCAATAGGTCATTGTTTGTACACGACAAACCGTTGACACCGTTAGTGTAAAATTTTGAATCCGTTAACTTTCCCAACCTGGACATATTCTTCTGTGCAACTTCCATTAAGTCTGGAGTGGATGGCATAGTTAATTCTGGTAATTTTTAGGCCTGATGAAGTGGAGGTACAAGGGCCCTCGGCAAACAATGACCTAATTACCAACGCAGACTCCGTGCAAGGTTCACGGGGGTGATTGTGACGTAATCACTGACTCAGTAGGGGTACCCAGCTGACGCCGAATAATAGCAGGGTCACAGTACTCATCCTATACCCAACTACTCACCGTGCGTTGGTCTGTTGTTATATGGTCTTGTATTGACCTGTTATGTTGCATGAACTTTACAGAGGGTGAATACAAAACTTGGACCGGCAATATTTTCAAACACTGTACAGTCACCAAAAATACACTCTATATAAACAATAAATGAGTGTCGTTTATAGGCCCTAGCGATTCACCCCAAACCCAGGATGATCTTATAGGCAATTTTATGTTGAGTAGTTTGCCATTGATTTCTGAGCGAGAAGTTAATATGGAGTCCAAACTGGCGCGTGTAGGGAACGACCCCGCTATCTCGTCAAGGGGAATATATAATTGCAATCTGTGAAAATAAAACTATATTCACGGTTGTAAAGAATAAAATAGATAGTTCCAACATGCGAAAATAAAACTATATTCACGGTTGTAACAAACAATATAGATTCAACATGTTGTGAAAATAAAACTATATTCAAGGTTGTAACAATAAAGTAGTTTCAACATGTGAAAATAAAACTATATTCATGGCTGTAATAAATAAAATAGATAATTTTAACATGTGAAAATAAAACTATATTCACGGTTATAACAAATAAAATAGACAGATTCAACATGCGAAAATAAAACTATATTTACGGTTGTAACAAATAAAATAGATAGTTTTAACATGTGAAAATAAAACTACATTCACTGTTATAACAAATAAAATAGATAGACCCGGGAAGGTTAACCCGGCCAACAAATTCCCGCAGAAGTCGGATGTGTCAACCTAAAGGCGCAATAAAACAGGCACAACGCAATTACATCTGAACAAAAATACTCCGAATGAACGCAGAAGAAGAAGAAATAGATAGTTTCAACATGTGAAAATGAAACTATATTCATAGTTGTAACAAATACAATAGAACTATATTCACGATTGTAACAAATAAAAAAGTTAGTTTCAACATGTTGTGAAACTTTGTTATACATCCTTCTTCTTATGTCTCTATAAACCCCAAGAATTTTGGCTGTTTGTGATTCACCAGGCGAAATTTTACGTTAAGTAGTTAGTCATTACTTTCTGATCGACCGACACTCACATCATCGACATCAACGCAAAGCGGTCTGCTTCCAAATCGCCAACTTATTTGGAACCATCGATTCAGTATGTCGAAGATATTCAGTATGTCGAAGATATTCAGTACGTCGAAGATATTCAGTATGTCGAAGATATTCAGTATGTCGAAGATATTCAGTATGTCGAAGATATTCAGTATGTCGAAGATTAATGAAACCCGAATACTGTCCATAAGCTACAGCCCCGCTTATGGTATGAAAACAAAACTATAGTCTTGGTAATAACAAATGAAATATATAGTTTCAGAATGTTGTTAAAATATTGGTGGGTTTACGATTAAAACACGTGAAATGTAAAGTTTAGGTATGTTATGAAAACATAACTGTATTTATGGTTTTAACTCATGAAATATATACAGTTTAAACAGGTTATAAAAACATAAACATATTCACGGTTATAACACATGAAATGTATCGTTTTAATATGTTATGAAAACAACTATATTTGCGGTGTAACACGTGACATATATACAAATATTGCTGTGTTTACAGTTAAATCACATAAAATATATAGTTTCAACAAGATATGCATACATAACTATATTACTGCTGTCAGTCATCACCAATCACTGTTTGTAAACATGAGTGCACTGAGAAATTGGTGGTCAGTCTTTACCTCACGCAGGGAACGTTGAGAGCTGGCATGGAACCCACATCTGATAGCGCTTAAGCCATAGTCGGAGCTATGTCAAAACCACCTCACCAACGTGCCCGTTATGACATTGTATTTTAACAACAAATAAAACATTCAGTTTCAGCATGGTATGAACACACAGCTTTAATTACAGTTATAAAAAAAATGAAACGTACGTTTAACATAACATAGAAACAAAGCTTTATTCATAGTTACAACAAATGCAATACATCGTTTCAGTATGTTATGAAATCAAAACTATATTCATAGTTATAACAAATGCAATATAGAGTTCATTATGTTATGAAAACTAAACTATATTCGTAGTTATAACAAATAAAATATACTGTTCAATAAGTTATGAAAACACAATTATATGCATAGTTATAACAAATGCAATATATAGTTTCGCTATGTTATGTGGAAAAAAAACTATATAAGTAGTTATAACCTTCTTCTTCTTAATCACATCAAGTGAACATTTTCGAGTATATTATGCACTTTTGTAATTTTTTTTTCCGTTCGCATTTGAACTAAAGCGTATTCCATGTACATTCTACAAATAGTGCACTGGACTGATTTTTGCACGTGAATTAGCTTTCCCTATTACAAATGTCCCTCGCCATCAAGCGAACCCACCCCAACTTCTGAGGTACTTGTAATTTACGTCCCTAAAGACAAGGATGAGAAATCAATACTTGAGTCCTCGGCATCAACACACCGGAAGTTGAAGAGCCAGTGTTCTTATCCACTCAGCCATGCTGACCTTCGCACTCGTGTATAATACTCATATCAATCAATCAATCAATCAGGTGCCGTCTCCGCAATGAAGGTTGGCTGCAATGGATCTCCAACACTGTCTGTCTCTCGCCTTGACTGTACATTCTGTCAGGCTGATGTTAGTCCATCTCTTGATGTTATCTTCCCACTTGTATCGTTGTCTACCTCTTGCTCGCTTGCCCTCAACCTTGCCTTCCAGTATGGTTTTTATAAGAGTATCATGTCTTTTAACTGGGCCAAAATATTTCACATGTCTCCTCTTTATTTCCTTCATCAACTCTCTCTCTCTCTCTCTCTCTCTCTCTCTCTCTCTCTCTCTCTCTCTCTCTCTCTCTCTCTCTCTCTCTCTCTCTCTCTCTCTCTCTCTCTCTTCATTCCCAGTATTTCTATGACATCTGCATTTTATTGTTTTTGTTTCCATGAAATACGACCAATTCGTCTGTATATCCACATCTCCAGGGCTTCTATGTGACTTTCTAGTTGCTTGTTCAATGTCCAGGCTTCCTAGCCATGTAGTAGCGTTGAATATACGTAGCATTTGACAATTCTCATTTTAATGCGTTATTAATCTCTCTAGATGTTAATACTGATTTCATGCCATTGAAAGCATTTTTGGCCATTCCTATTCTCTTTTTGATTTCTATTTCACTTCTGCCATCTTCTGTTATTATATACCCAAGATAAGATAAATTGTTACTTGTTCTAGTATCTTCCCGTTTACTGTGATGTTCATTGATGACCTTTCCTTTTCACTGCTAATTATCATAGTTTTGTTTTTTTTTGTGTGGGGATGTTAATAACTCATATTTGAGTTAGCCCGACATTTTCTGCTACAACGGCTACTTTCGATATCAAACATTACGCATAAAATACGCACTCGAGTTTTAATGGACACAAATGAGTAAAAACTGTATGTATTAGACATGTAATTGTACTGTATATAGTTTCAACAAGTTGTGAAAGCAAAGCTGTTTTAAAAGCTATAATAACTTTAACACCCAGTTTCAAACGAAATGAAAAAAAAAAAAAAAACAACAACACATTTTTCACGGTAAAAGTATAAGAGAGTGTTGGCCATCATAGACCCTAATGTTAGGAAGGAAAAATCCTAACTGCACATCCCAATGGTAGAGTATGGGAAATACACCATGGTGAGGCAAACGCAGCACTGGGGACCGAGTATCCTCCGGGATAAGGGACAACTCTGCAGCTGAGCAGAGCAGGGCACTCACTTGTCCCGACAGTCGAAAATGGCTGACAATGGCAGAGGTAAAAGACCACTATGTGGATGTGGACGGCAAGGAGAACCACCACATTATATTCCCAAGACGTAATGACTGAACACATTTCAGAGGCAGTGTACGACGTTAATTACTGTCTTAGAACATCCTCGTCTAGTAGGGACAGTCATGAGACACAGGTAACACCAGGCTATCGCCCAGCTACTGATTCATGGATGGATTAAGACGGTGGCATGGAGGAATATCATCAGCAGAGAGAACACCAAGGACCGAGATCTGTGGATAGCCATGAACGCCTACGCCAGCTGGAATGGCACTTGATGACAATGATGATAATAAATGAAAGAGAATTTCAACATTTTATGAAAACAAATCAATTGCTTTTGTTATAACAAATGAAATAAAGTTTCAGCTTTTTAGGGAAACAAAACTATATTTATGATCATAACAAAAGAACAGTCATGAAAACAAACGGCCATGTACTGCCTATATATAGTACCTTGCGATGTATGGCAGGGTGGTTTTGAGCCTGAGAAATTAAGGCCGCCTGGCTAATGCAGTCGTGTGAACTGTGCAAAAGAACAATAAATAAATAAATAAATAAATAAATAAATAAATTAATAAATAAACTCGTTAACAACCGGCTTCCACAATTTGAAGCGTATTCGATGCAAGCCCCATATATTTTTTATAGTTAGTTAGTCGCGGTTCCAACTTCACGGCAACGGGCCGTCCCCATTATGCTCCGTCCCTGTGGCAGTGAATATCACACAAAATGCTTCTCACTGTCCAATGTGAAAAGTGGAACAGACAGGAGTCTCGGCAAGCCAACAGACCGCATAGGTACACTGTGCTTAAAGCCGCCGCCAGAATGCCAACACAAATGTCCTCCACGAAAAATGCAGTTCATCGTCGAGGAATCGGCAGACACTAGAAAGATTTTATTGACCCGGATTTGATCCCATATGGCTCGGTATCTTTCCGCAGAATCACCCGCCGAAAGCGCCGCACAAACACAAACTCAGTAGCTCCAGGGACGACTCCCAGGAGTCTCCTGAAAAATGCACTCGTGAACCGAAAAGGCAAACCAGCCAATTCAACGACAGCCAACCGCCATCGTTCCGAACATGCAGTTCACGCTACACATAAGCGCGGACAGATGTAAAAGCATTCCACACGAAATTTACGGCTCACAGTGTCGCGTCACACACTCACTCAGTAACAGGGCGACGGAACCATGCATTACCAGTCCAACATGAGGAAAATGGGAATGTAAATCGTAGCCACAAGCATAAACACTCAAGAGACCTTAAAGGTTAAAATGCCTCTCTGCCATGGTGGGGACCGGAAATATTATATTTGTATATACCAGATGGCACTGACTGATTGATGTGGTGACTATCACTCCGGCCGCCTTTATCTCGCAGATAATTTCCTGGTACTCGTTTTAGGCTGAGTCAACGTGAGACCCAAGGTCAATGTTTTTAAAAACTTTCTCGCTGGAGAGGGAATTCAAATACAGGGTCGCTGTGTCGGCAGGCAGGATTTTACCACGGGCCCCTCCTTGGTGAGTGTCGATATCTTAATTTGAAGACGGTTGATACCATGCGAACCATTGAACAATTGCGACTGTAGGTTGATGTGTAGTGAGCTAAAAGACTACTGAATTATGCCAGCAATGAACGGTGTTGCTATGGCAACCATTTTATTGTTACCAGCCAATCGGTGGATGATTTTGGAATAACCCTCGTATTACATCAACAATAACTGTGTGTGAATCAAGAGGTGAATAAACGACACTAGCGATGGGTAGGGCATGTATAGGGAGTTGTATAACCAGACAGGTCTCTGTCTGCACCCGTGTACACGATGGGTAGGGCATGTATAGGGAGTTGTATAACTAGACTCTGTCTGCACGCGTGTACACGATGGGTAGGGCATGTATAGGGAGTTGTATAACTAGACAGACCTCTGTCTGCACGCATGTACACGATGGGTAGGGCATGTATAGGGAGTTGTATAACTAGACAGGCCTCTGTCTGCACGCGTGTACACGATGGGTAGGGCATGTATAGGGAGTTGTATAACTAGACAGGCCTCTGTCTGCACGCGTGTACACGATGGGTAGGGCATGTATAGGGAGTTGTATAACTAGACATACCTCTGTCTGCACGCGTGTACACGATGGGTAGGGCATGTATAGGAATTTGTATAACTAGACAGGCCTCTGTCTGCACCCGTGTACACGATGGGTAGGGCATGTATAGGGAGTTGTATAACTAGACATACCTCTGTCTGCACGCGTGTACACGATGGGTAGGGCATGTATAGGGAGTTGTATAACTAGACAGGTCTCTGTCTGCACGCGTGTACACGATGGGTAGGGCATGTATAGGGAGTTGTATAACTAGACTCTGTCTGCACGCGTGTACACGATGGGTAGGGCATGTATAGGGAGTTGTATAACTAGACATACCTCTGTCTGCACGCGTGTACACGATGGGTAGGGCATGTATAGGGAGTTTTATAACTAGACTCTGTCTGCACGCGTGTACACGATGGGTAGGGCATGTATAGGGAGTTGTATAACTAGACAGGCCTCTGTCTGCACGCATGTACACGATGGGTAGGGCATGTATAGGGAGTTGTATAACTAGACAGGCCTCTGTCTGCACGCGTGTACACGATGGGTAGGGCATGTATAGGGAGTTGTATAACTAGACTCTGTCTGCACGCGTGTACACGATGGGTAGGGCATGTATAGGGAGTTGTATAACTAGACAGGCCTCTGTCTGCACGCGTGTACACGATGGGTAGGGCATGTATAGGGAGTTGTATAACTAGACAGGCCTCTGTCTGCACGCGTGTACACGATGGGTAGGGCATGTATAGGGAGTTGTATAACTAGACAGGCCTCTGTCTGCACGCGTGTACACGATGGGTAGGGCATGTATAGGGAGTTGTATAACTAGACAGGCCTCTGTCTGCACGCGTGTACACGATGGGTAGGGCATGTATAGGGAGTTGTATAACTAGACAGGCCTCTGTCTGCACGCGTGTACACGATGGGTAGGGCATGTATAGGGAGTTGTATAACTAGACAGGCCTCTGTCTGCACGCGTGTGCACGATGGGTAGGGCATGTATAGGGAGTTGTATAACTAGACAGGCCTCTGTCTGCACCCGTGTACACGATGGGTAGGGCATGTATAGGGAGTTGTATAACTAGACAGGCCTCTGTCTGCACGCGTGTACACGTCCTAGGGCGCATTACGTATATTGTGCTAGATTCAGTAGCACGCCGGTCGCTTCACTTTCCAAAACATTTCCAGGACCAATTGTTGACTGTCACCCTTAGAGCTCAGGTTAGTTACTTGCTTATCTTTTACAGGACGTCGCAGTCAACCACATAAATTTTTTTTACTGTAATTTCTTGGCAAGTTTACGTTCAATAGTTTTGCCATTGCTTTCTGAACGACCGACACTCATACCATTGTATTAAAACCAACGCAAGATGGTCTGCTTCCAAATCACCCGCAGCCGTGTTTCGAACGTGCGTGGTATGCTTGATTACGAAATGCGTCAGTAACTCCTTAGCCACAGTGCCGAGATCAAGTATATTTTAAAATCTCATCCCCCGGGAAGGTTAACCCGGTCAATAAATGCCCGCAGAAGTCGGATGTGTCAGGTCTAACGGCGCAAGAACGCAGCTCTGCTGTAAACAGGCACAACGCAATCGCGTCCGGAGAAAAAAAAAACCAAAAAAAAAAAAACACTCCGGATGAAGAAGAAGAAATCTCATCCTAATACGGATTCGATGTGTGCTCGAACCAATGACCATCAGGTGGTCAGGTAAGCCTCTACTCACTTCACTACACTACCCCGAATATAGGCAAAGAGGTAATTGCTCTAACATTCCCACCACGAAAAATTATATCTCATCGTATATCAAGTATAGCAATAACAGAGTGTGAGTATAACAATAACAGAGTGTAGTGGTCCTTGTAAGACTGTCGTACACTATTTCGGAGTGCTCACAGTCTAAGTATGCTAAACGTGAGTACACAAGTTATCAGCACTCAACTCAGCTGGAGTCCCGAGAGCAAGTTGTGTATACCAATCCGCTTATGACAGCTCACGACAAAGGAAACGCAAACAGAATCTCATTGGACCAACCATTTTCTTATGGGTGGTATGGGGTTACGAGCAGACAAACAGAAAATTTTCCTACCGCAGTATAATTAGCGGAGACCACTTCAGAAGTACTACCAACCGAAACGCCGAGGACAGATCGAAGGAAATTTACTGCACTCGAATTCTGAAGAATGACTAGTGAATTTTACGATTTCCTGTATTGGCCAGGTTCTTTGGGGATAGAAACCTAAAAAACATCAAAATATTATGTATTGTCCGAAGCTAGTAATCGTTGTTGATAGATAAACGGCGTTTTAGTTTTAACGTTTTGAATAGTAGAGAATGCCACGGATTCTTAACCGTCCATAGCACTCGGCCAGGGACAATGATGAGTTGTCGACACACTTGTGTACAGTAGTAGTCGGTCGAACTGCCAGCTTGACTTCATTGCTATGTACCCGCGCTGAGTACTTGAGTAGAAAGAACGCCAAGAGAAGAAGGAGCGGGGGATACCACCCGATAAAAAATTCATAGGGCAAAATCGTGTAATTAGTAACGATAATGGACAAATCATCTTCTTGCAGCACTTGTGGCTAAAAATGAGTTCCGAGGATAGAATGAGAGGTTGAAGCATTCTCGCGTCTGCTAGCAACCGACAACTCAAGTCATACCAGCGGGGGGTCGATGCTTTTCTTAGAGTGTCTTTGAAAATGTCTCAGTGCCTTGTACTGTTCTTGTTTTTATGCATTCATTTCGCCGAACCCAACTTGCTTTTTTCCTGATACGCAATCTATTTGATGTATTTTCCCCCTACAAGCTCAGAACGGTGGTCCATCGCTGTCTAATTCAAAGGCGTAGCTTGGCAAAACTGCCTAAGTGGGTGTAATTGCTGGGAGGACTCGCCGCGGGGACATTTAGAAAGAAAAAAAATAAAACAGAAACAAAACGGACTCTGCAGGTGAACTGGCATCACACGCTCGCACTCCAGTTCCCTCCAGCACGCGCTTTGATGTGATGGAGGGCGCGCGCACGTATCGCACGCGTGGCATGTCACAGCATGTCAGATGACGTCACAGCACAAGAGGCATCAGGCGGGATGTGGCACGTTTTAGGGCGCCAGTCCCGTCTTACACCAGAGCGATGTCACTGTAATGGCTGATAATTGCCTTAATAAGACCGACAACGGTAATGATGAAGAAATGTACATACAGTTGCTGCAGTTTTTTTCCAACGAATACCAAATCCGGAGCGTCGACGACATTTGCGCTTCCTGCACAATTTTCTAAGACCGTCCTTCGTGTTAACCCGCCTCTGGGCATTATCTAGTACTTGCTTTAGAACGGGTGAAAGTTCCGGAACAGTTTAGCTTTAAAAACTAAACTCTGTATTATTGATTATTACATTAACTAATCGGGCATTCTTCAAAGAGATGCCCATTTGATCCACGGAATAGTAGTCCTGTAAACCGAAAGCAGTCAAGCTTAAAAACATTTGATGGCTGTGGAAATGTTGTTTCTGGGGAAAATTCAAAGAATACCATGACATACAGAAAAACCAATGACCAAGTCCCACAAGAAATAAATGAAAATCGTACACTGATTAGAGAAATTACACATAGTCAAAATTTTTCGGATGTTATGGGAAGAAATAAATTAGAGAACTTGGTGACAACTGGCAAGATCCAGGGGAGGAGAACAAGGGGAAGACAGATAAGTAAATACCTGGTTAGCTTGACCACGTTGCATGGTCGAGACAAGAACACTGAGCTGATCCACGAATCTGGTGATCGAATGAAATAGCGAATCATGGCCGCACACGCTTACCAGCATGGCACATGATGGATGGATGGAAAACGAAAAAAGATGGGCCCAAAATGTTACTTCTTTTTAAACAAGAACATGGTGTTGGTACAAAACGATAACAATAAATGACATTCAATTCATTAACTTGTGCCTGTGCAAAATGGGGCTGACATGGTATGAAGTAGATACATTTAAATATCTAGGAGCAATTAAGATGGAAGATGCACAACAGAGATTAAGAGCAGAATATGGCAAGAAAAAACTGCATTTAAGAAACTGAAAAGTTCTTTTGCAATAAGTTATTATTATTGAATGTAAAATAGAGAGTGCTGAAATGTTATATAGAACCTGTTTTGCTGTATGATAGTGAGTCTTGGAACGTAAATGAACAAATTAGGAAGAACTTAGAAGCAACAGAGATGTGGTTCCGGAGACGAATGTTGCGAATTCCTTGGGCTGCCAGGTTAACTAACAACGATTTCCTGAAAGAGGGTAATGAAACTAGAAGATTACATACAACTATAAGATAGAGACAAAGAACATTCTTTGGTCATGTGGTGAGATGAGAGGCATTGGAGAACATCGTGACGACTGGAGAGATTCGTGGGGAAAATGGGAGAGACAGACTGAGAGAAATGTCGCTGGATGAACAGAGACACTGGTATGGAAGAATATCATCAACAGAGTTGACCTAGAACACTAAGGACAGAGATCTGTGGAGAGACATGGCCGTCTAGGCCAGCTGACAGGGCACATGATAATGATGAGGACATAGTATGACAGAATCACAATGTGGCTCCTGGAGAGACTAAACACAAATCAGCGAATCAAGAGGGCAAGAAAAGACACTAGCGCTGGATGGGTATAGGCCATACATTGAGAAAACATAAGAATAGTTTAACTAGAATTCCTTCGTCTGGAATCTCAAGAGCACAAGACATCGAGGATAACATACAAACACGTGGAAAAGAGACGCAGAGACAGAAATAAATCCTCATATGAGGAGGGCATGGACGGTGCTGCATGCGATAGTAAAAGATAGGAGGAATTGGAGTGAGCTGGTTCAGGACCTGTACCCCAATGTGGATAGAAAGCAAAAGAAGAAGACTACATTGAGGCTCCTTGGTGAAATGACCTGCCTCGCGCTCCGAAGGCCATAGATTCGTTTTTGGTGTACCGTTATTCAGATCACGAGTACCATTTTCTTTCGGAGATCTCCAGGGATCGTCGCTGCTCCGAGTGAGGATTTCGGCTGGCCGCTCGACAGAAAGAGACTGAGCCAAATCGGATAATCCCCCCGTGCAACGAAGTCCATCCTTTGCCTTTAAACCCATTTAGCCAGGTACAATACAATCCCGAAAGTAAATGAAGGACCTATTAACAATAGAGGTTAAGTTGAGTTGACATCACTTCACTCAGGACATTCCCATACGCGCCCCGTCCCCTCGTTCAACAACCAGCGAAGAGTCATACTACTAAATATTCCCACCGCTATGTCGTGTCCTCCTTTAAAGTGTCGTCCCTGGAGTGAGGAGATCCGACACCCACATTATAATATTATTTTTTTTCCCCCTCAATATTCTGGAGAATCCACCAGCTTCCGTCCAACACACTCCATCAGCCTATGGACACCTTTTCCTATCACTCTCACACTGTCGTACTATGCCCCCTTCTCATACTTCCCCAACGCAACATACTCAACAACTCTTGCTTCTAGAAATTAATAAAGATTAATTTATTAAAATAAAAGTGTAACGTGTATGAGACGTGTATGCGAAGAAAATGTGTGACGTGTTCTATAAAGTGTGTAGACTCTGTCTCTCAGACATCAACTCAGTCAGCTGATCACAGCAAAGATAGACCACAGCACGTTACGTCAGAACAAGTACGTCTCACCCGTTGCCGGAACCATCTTGCCGGATAATGCTTTGCCTCTGTAGACCTCTGGTAATCCAATTTCATGAACATCCGAAATAGACACCGGTGGTATTAAGAGTCAATCAGGGACCGGTTGCACTCTACACAATGTCCGTTCCTAATGTTCCTAAACAAACTGCACAAGTCTTTTGCAGTGTGTACGCAGTTAGTTAGTTAGTTAGTTAACAGATCATCCTCGTTGCACATCGAACCACTCAGTTCATAAGTGCTAATTACTAATGTTAATTGTTACTGTACTAACACTAGGTACTCTTAGCCGGTTCTCGGTTCGTTACTACTGTCTGATGCTGTGTGGTGCATCAGTATGCATCATTCTCTTTGATGAATCAATTTCCTTCTAGCGTAAGTTACGTTTCTGTATGCAACTTTATTGACTCTTGAACTGGTGTTCTTCAGAATGGGTTTTTTAATTCTTTCCCAAAACTTGTAGAGTTTCCTTGGATCTGGTAGGGAACCTAGGATAGAAACAACACATCTGGTGATAGTACTAGTCACTGATCCCTTCGGCTGAGTGTAAGCCTATCACCTTGCTTAATGATCTTTAGCTAACTAGACTTAGTCATAGAGCAGATTAGCTACCCACCTAGAGTCGAATCAGGCTATGACAAAGAAAAAATCACCAAACAGAATGCGGAACCCCGCCCACCAGGGACACCTACGGGAAGATCCCAATTATCCTTCATTACTCAATTCTCAACTAGTAAAGCTTATCAACACTTCACTAATCTATTCTAGCTAACAGAGCCAAGTATCACTTCACTACTCTAGCTAGTTTCCACTAACAGTGCTAATCATCACACTATAGTTTCACAAGGCCACAGTCTATAGTAATTATAACGAATATATTATAATAAGTTATACCTTAAATGGCACTACTGCAGTCCTATAAATCATATCTACATCTGCCATATAGGCACGTGTAAAATTAAGTCACTAATTAACACACGGTAGATATTATTTCCACTGGCACTGCAGTGCCCTGCACTCTGTCTAGAGCATTATTCAAGTCCACCCTAGTTGATCTCAACTCGAGTTTATATGGCAAACTACCAAAGTTGTCCACGTGACGTTATCCTTTACTCCCCCACACAGGTGGCACAGTGGCAAATCATCCCCTGTCAAGAACTATTTTCCTGGATTAAATCCTGTCAAAGTTGTCAGTAATTGCCTAGATTCTCAACAAACCAGCTAGTTTCTGTAAACTCCCAACAAAGAGTTTCGATACCAAGCTGCCAATCATCTTGATGTTCCGGAAACCAAGAATTGACAGATGCACTGTTTTCCGTACTAGGTACTTCCGTTTTACATCTGCCCCTGTGATCTCACGGCTTCCATCTGCATTCAAATGTTGACAAACTTGTCACTCTTCTGTTCCGTGGTGACAATATATGTGATTCCAACTGTTAATGAACTGCCAACTCGGTGTATCCACTCATTCTCACTCACCACCAAATGTGTTTATGGGCTGACACGATGTAACCTGTACAACTGTGTTTACTCTGTTAGTACAAATAGATGTCGCTGGTCGATCGTCCGCTTAATCCGAAAATCCTCTGTAATAATCAACCGGATAAACACACGGTTTCATTTTGTGACATAGGCCCCCTCCTAAGAGAGTAGTCCATCTCACTCTTCTCCACCGTGAGTTTAATCCAGATGATTCATTCTTCTTCTTCAGGAGCTGGGTGTCTTGACAAGAAGTCCGCTCCAACATTTTCCTTCCCAGGAATGTACTCTACTGTGAAATTATACGGTTGAAGTAACAACGACCACCGCATCAAACGTGCGTTGAGCTTCTGAGAAGTAGCCAGGAACATCAGGGGCTGATGATCTGACTGGACCCGAAACTTAACTCCATACAAATATGGCTGAAATTTTTGCACTGCCCATACGAGGGACAAGCATTCTCTCTCGACGGTTGAATAATTCCTCTCCGCCTGTAGAAGTTTCTTACTTGCGTATGCCACAGGTTTCAAAACCGAAGCATCGTCTTTTCCTTCCGGTAACAAAGCGGCTCCAATTCCAATCGCACTTGCATCCGTTCTCAACACAAATGGTTTGGAAAGGTCAGGGAGCTGTAATACAGGTTTGCTGACCAAGGCCTCCTTTAACTGACTATAGGCATTCTCACAGTCTGGTGTCCAAATGATTTGGTCCGGGAATCCCTTTTTCAAGGTTTCCGTCAACGGAGCTCCCAGTTCAGTGAAATGTGGGATAAATTTGTGGTAGAACCCACACAACGAGAGAAAAGATCGCACATCCTTCTTCGTTTTTGGCCTTGGTGCATTTCTGATTTTCTCCAGGTTCTTCTCTTCTGGAACAATGTGTCCTGGAGTGATGGTGTGACCTAGAAATTCCAGAGTTTGGTAACCAATCATGCACTTGGTTGGACGAGCAGTAAGCCCTGCTTCCTTGAGTCTATTAAACACTCTCTCCAAGGATTGTAAGTGGTCATCCAAGCTGTCACTGGAAATCAGAATATCATCCATGAATGAGATGATGGACGGATCCTGTAAAGGATCAAGTAAAGTCCTCATCATGCGTGTAAACACACTAGGTGCATTGCTGAGTCCAAAGGGCATGAACTTGAATTCGTAGTGTCCACTGGGTGTACTGAAAGCTAACAGTGGTCGAATCTCCGGTTTGACTGGTATCTGATAGTACCCCCGACTCAGATCCACCTTTGAAAAGTACCGAGCCTTATGGAGCCTAGCGAATAGCTGAGTGGGATTCGGCAAAGGTTCCACCTGAAACTGTGTATGACTGTTCAGAAGTCGGTAATCTATACACAACCTGTGTTCTCCACTTGGTTTGCGTAACAAAACTACCCCCCGCATTGTATGGGGATGTGGATGGTGCAATCACGTCATCCTCCAGCAGTTTTTGTATTTCCTCCTCCAGGGCCTTTTCTTTAGAGAATGGCACTGGGTAAACCTTTTGGCGAACAGGCTCCTGTGTGGTCAAAGTCATCTCGAACTCCACCAACCTCGTTCGTCCTGGTTTATCAGTCAGTATCTCCTTATGAGACTTGAGAACCTGGGTTATCCTTTCCCTCTCCTGGGAGGTCAGATCAGGGTTCACTTGCACATCCCTATAGGTTTCCTGGTGTACTAAGGGATATTCCCTGCCCTCGCTGGTTCCCACTTCTGTCTCCACTGCAACTGCCATTGCCATGAGGTGCGCTGCCTTGTCTCCGGGTCTCTCTTCGTATTTCCGCAAGAGATTGATATGGAAAATCTTCGACTTTCCCCGGATCCGGATCTGATAGTTGGTTCTGGATATCACCCTTTCCACGGGAAATGGTCCTTGCCAACCTATCTCCAGTTTGTTGTTTCCCGTTGGGAGTAGCAACAAGACTTTATCTCCCACCTCTAGAGATCTTTCTTTAGACCTACGGTTGTAGTAAGCCGCATGTCTTTTCCTGGCCTTTTTCAAGTTTTGATTTGCCAGAGTCCATCCCTTGTGGAGTTTTTCTTTCAGTTCCTCCACGTATTGATAGGATGAGATCACTTCTTCTGACGTCCCCTCTTCAGTCCAACTCCTCAACATGGCTTCCAACGGTCCTTTGATTGGACGACCAAACAGCAACGTAGCGGGTGGTAGTCCTGTTGAGCCATGAGGAACTTCCCGATAGGCAAAGAGTGCTGCTGGGATATATTCATCCCACCTATCAGGTTTTTCCTGCGCTAATTTCCTGAGCATTGTCATCAACGTGCCGTTGAAACGCTCTACTTGTCCATTGGCTTGAGGGTGGTAAGGGCTGGTATGTATGTGGTTAGAGTGAAACACCCTAAATACCTCCTCCATGAGTTTTCCACAAAACTGAGATCCATTATCCGTCAGAATTTGATCCGGAAAGCCTAATCTGGTAAAGGCCTCCATCAGTGCGTCCGCCACTCTTTTCGAGTCAATCGTGGTCAACGGTATGGCTTCACCCCACATTGTACAGCAATCCACCATTGTGAGTATATACATGTTCCTCCTCCTAGTCCTGGGAAGTGGACCCACGATATCAATGGCTACCCTCTCGAAAGGAGAGTTCATGATGGGCATCTCACCCAACATCACCGGTGCTGTCCAGTGTTTCAGTGCCACCCTCTGGCACTCAGGGCATGACTTCACATACCGACGCACATCATCTGTCATTCCCGGCCAATAGTAGTGGCAGGAAATCCGCTGCATGGTGGCGGCAATACCCATGTGTCCACTAAAGGAGATGGTATGCCCCATATGAAGAATCTGGGACCGATGAGCTTTCGGGACGACCAACTGACCGTATAGGTTGTCTCCCCTTCCTGCTCTCCTGTAGATTATCCTATTCTTCATGTAGTACTGCCCCCGTCCTGGTGGATCAGCACTTTTCTGCAGCTTTTTGTAGCAAGGACGTAAAGTATCATCCTCACTCTGGGCAGTTCGTAGCTCCCCCGGCATTGGGTTAGTCACAATTGCGTCTGCCTCTTCCGTTTTCGTCTGAGAGCGAGTATGCATTGCTCCCATATGGATTGGCTCCCTGGGCATTCCCAGAAAGACATACCGGCAACCTAGGATGACTGGGAAAATGGGATCGGTCAATACAGCGGCCTTGATGGTGCCGGTGACGTACCTTGACCGAATCTCCACATTAGCAATGGGCAACTTCATGGTTACAGCACTCTTCTGTGCAGGCTGTATATCCAATGTTTCACCTGTGAATTGTTCTGGATGTACCAGATCCGCGGAAATCACGGCCTCCCCGTCCAGTCCTGTGTCGTATAAACACTCCACTTGACGACCGTTAACCTCTACCAATTCCACTACAGGTGGTTTTTCCTGGTCTGGAGTCTCGTCCGCGGCCTCGACCTGTTCGGTGGGCTCCACCTTAGGTTTCCCTGAGCACACGACGAATTGAGTGTCTCCTGACTTTCCCCTGCAGTCAATAGCATTGTGCGTGTTTGACTGACATTGGTTGCACCATTTCCCTGTCCTAGATTTTCTATTGTCGGACTTGAATGAGCTCTCCTGGTGGCGAGCTTCCTTGTTGACCTTGGCATTTTCCGTGACAACCTCCTTGGAAGTCACTTGACATGCTGCAAAGTGAGGGTTCTTAGCCTTCGATTTGCAGTCCCTCGTATTGTGAGAGGGTGACTTACAAATTGAACACCACTTCTCCGACCACGGTCGTTTAGGTGTAGAGCTTGAAGTGCTCTTGCTTCCCTCCTTCTTCTTCTCTGAACTATCCTCTGATTTTTGCACATAAGGTTCCCACTTTTTTGTTCCTGAGTTTTTGGCTTTCTTCTTGTCATGTTTCTCTTGACTTTTGGTGTTGGTGGAAAGGTTCTCCCCTGCCTCCCCATGTACCTCGACGAACCGTTCTGCCAATTTATTCACGAGGTCAATACGTTCCGCTCCTTGTTCTCCCAGGAACGTCCTGAGAGGTTTAGACATTTGCTTCTTCAGCTGGTCGACCACCATGAGCTCTTCCAGACTCTCATAGTCATGTGCGAACCCAGCCAAATCCATCCACTTATGGAGATAAGATTTAAGACGCAAACTGTAGGCGGCAAACAACTCTCCCGGTTCTCGTTTCGCTGCTCGAAATTTTTTCCGGTAGGTATGTGACGTAACCTCGAATCGTTTCAGCAGAGCCGTCTTTAACTCGTCATAATTGTTCTCATGTCCTGGTGGCAGTCGAGTATAAACCTCGTATCCCGTCCCGCGTAATCCCTGGGATAGCTTAAGATTCCATTTGTTACGCTCCAGACCCATAGCAACTGACATAGCCTCGAAGCGTTGAAGGTATTGGTCAATCTTCTCTTTGTCCTCCTCGTAGACCGCTAAAGGAAACTTCATAGCATGGTACCCATGTCCACCTACTGGTGTTGATCCTGGGATGGAGGAACCTCCAACTGCTCCCTCAGTTTCTCCATTAGATTGACTCTTCAACTCGAGTTCCCTCATCCGGTACTCGTGCTCCCTTTTCTGTGCTTCCTGTTCAGCTTCTAATTTCCTAGCTGCTTGCTCAGCTTCCAATTTCCTAGCTGCTTGCTCAGCTTCCCTTCTCAATTCCAACTCGGCCTTTCGCTCTTCCCGTTCCGCTTGACGATACTCTCTCTCCACTTCCTGTATGTAATCCGTTAGAGAAGACCCAGCCAATCCCATTTCTTCCCCCCTTGCCTTTAATTCTAACGTGCTAAGTTTAGGGGTGGCCATTATACAGAGAGGTAAGCTAGCAGGTCTAGTACAATATAACTGCAAATTACTATACCGATATATGAACAAGTACTATAAATCTAGATATTACCACACACAGTACATTCACTCAGTGACAAGAGTAGAATCAGGACCACAGACCTATGCAGACGTGTGAAGTGTGAACAGGTAAGATATTAGTCCTAACCCCTAACCACATTCACTCTAGCTGGATTCTCCAAACTGATATCTCCCTCTTATAACTAAGGATCCCGTGTCAAGGGACCCCGTTGTCAGAAGATCCCCCTGTCAAACGTTCCTGCTTGCAGGAGATCTCGCTGTCCAAGGATTCCGTTTACGGGGGATCCCGCTGTCCAAGGATCCCGTTTACGAGAGATCTCGCTGTCCAAAGATCACGTTTACGATAGATCCCGCTGTCCAAAGATCACTTTTACGATAGATCCCGCTGTCCAAAGATCCCGTTTACG
Organism: Cepaea nemoralis; assembly: GCA_014155875.1. Taxonomy (NCBI): domain Eukaryota; kingdom Metazoa; phylum Mollusca; class Gastropoda; order Stylommatophora; family Helicidae; genus Cepaea; species Cepaea nemoralis. The sequence goes on along the minus strand of JACEFZ010011331.1, from coordinate 5,573 downwards.
AGAGATCCCACTGTCCAAATATCACGTTTACGATAGATCCCGCTGTCCAAAGATCACGTTTACGAGAGATCCCGCTGTCCAAAGATCACGTTTACGAGCTCCCAATAATGTCGTGTCCTCCTTTAAAGTGTCGTCCCTGGAGTGAGGAGATCCGACACCCACATTATAATATTATTTTTTTCCCCCTCAATATTCTGGAGAATCCACCAGCTTCCGTCCAACACACTCCATCAGCCTATGGACACCTTTTCCTATCACTCTCACACTGTCGTACTATGCCCCCTTCTCATACTTCCCCAACGCAACATACTCAACAACTCTTGCTTCTAGAAATTAATAAAGATTAATTTATTAAAATAAAAGTGTAACGTGTATGAGACGTGTATGCGAAGAAAATGTGTGACGTGTTCTATAAAGTGTGTAGACTCTGTCTCTCAGACATCAACTCAGTCAGCTGATCACAGCAAAGATAGACCACAGCACGTTACGTCAGAACAAGTACGTCTCACCCGTTGCCGGAACCATCTTGCCGGATAATGCTTTGCCTCTGTAGACCTCTGGTAATCCAATTTCATGAACATCCGAAATAGACACCGGTGGTATTAAGAGTTAATCAGGGACCGGTTGCACTCTACACAATGTCCGTTCCTAATGTTCCTAAACAAACTGCACAAGTCTTTTGCAGTGTGTACGCAGTTAGTTAGTTAGTTAGTTAACAGATCATCCTCGTTGCACATCGAACCACTCAGTTCATAAGTGCTAATTACTAATGTTAATTGTTACTGTACTAACACTAGGTACTCTTAGCCGGTTCTCGGTTCGTTACTACTGTCTGATGCTGTGTGGTGCATCAGTATGCATCATTCTCTTTGATGAATCAATTTCCTTCTAGCGTAAGTTACGTTTCTGTATGCAACTTTATTGACTCTTGAACTGGTGTTCTTCAGAATGGGTTTTTTAATTCTTTCCCAAAACTTGTAGAGTTTCCTTGGATCTGGTAGGGAACCTAGGATAGAAACAACACATCTGGTGATAGTACTAGTCACTGATCCCTTCGGCTGAGTGTAAGCCTATCACCTTGCTTAATGATCTTTAGCTAACTAGACTTAGTCATAGAGCAGATTAGCTACCCACCTAGAGTCGAATCAGGCTATGACAAAGAAAAAATCACCAAACAGAATGCGGAACCCCGCCCACCAGGGACACCTACGGGAAGATCCCAATTATCCTTCATTACTCAATTCTCAACTAGTAAAGCTTATCAACACTTCACTAATCTATTCTAGCTAACAGAGCCAAGTATCACTTCACTACTCTAGCTAGTTTCCACTAACAGTGCTAATCATCACACTATAGTTTCACAAGGCCACAGTCTATAGTAATTATAACGAATATATTATAATAAGTTATACCTTAAATGGCACTACTGCAGTCCTATAAATCATATCTACATCTGCCATATAGGCACGTGTAAAATTAAGTCACTAATTAACACACGGTAGATATTATTTCCACTGGCACTGCAGTGCCCTGCACTCTGTCTAGAGCATTATTCAAGTCCACCCTAGTTGATCTCAACTCGAGTTTATATGGCAAACTACCAAAGTTGTCCACGTGACGTTATCCTTTACTCCCCCACACAGGTGGCACAGTGGCAAATCATCCCCTGTCAAGAACTATTTTCCTGGATTAAATCCTGTCAAAGTTGTCAGTAATTGCCTAGATTCTCAAACAAACCAGCTAGTTTCTGTAAACTCCCAACAAAGAGTTTCGATACCAAGCTGCCAATCATCTTGATGTTCCGGAAACCAAGAATTGACAGATGCACTGTTTTCCGTACTAGGTACTTCCGTTTTACATCTGCCCCTGTGATCTCACGGCTTCCATCTGCATTCAAATGTTGACAAACTTGTCACTCTTCTGTTCCGTGGTGACAATATATGTGATTCCAACTGTTAATGAACTGCCAACTCGGTGTATCCACTCATTCTCACTCACCACCAAATGTGTTTATGGGCTGACACGATGTAACCTGTACAACTGTGTTTACTCTGTTAGTACAAATAGATGTCGCTGGTCGATCGTCCGCTTAATCCGAAAATCCTCTGTAATAATCAACCGGATAAACACACGGTTTCATTTTGTGACACGCTATCTGATTGAAAGTCCTCCTCGTCTCCCCTTTCAATTTGAGATTCTTCCAGAACCCCTGCCAATCCACCGCAATCTCATTCTTTACACGCACGGGTTCTCAGTCTATTTCCCCGCCTTCTCCACCTGGTCTCACAGGCGCATGAACATCTCCCCCTTGTTCATAGGCAATCTACCATCAAGAGGTGCATTCCCTGCCAGCCTATCAGCCTGTTCATTACCCCGCACACCCCCATGGCCAGGGCAAAACATTCATACAGTTCTCACAATCCGTGATCTCTGAAGCAATGCAATCCCGAAAGCAAATGAAATCGCATTAACACACCTTATATCACACTGGACATGTGACGCTAGGTCCGTATATTTATAGACTAATCCACATTCGCCGGTCTCCCTGGCCAGGAGGTTTAACGTCTTTCTCCGTAATCCCGTATATTCTCGTGAGTAACGTAACCTGCGCAAGAATCGGTAGCGGTTCTCGTAGAGTTGGTGACTTACGGGGTATGTGAGCCGGTCGCTCAGAAAGCAATGGCAAACTACTGAGCGTAATCTTGCCTAGTACATCAACACCAGCTGAAAAATGCTAATGTTGACTGCAACTTCCTGTAAGGGATGTGCAAAAAAAAAAAATCCACATTGGATGTTTTCAGTATCATGGCATTCGCTTTTACTTTCCAAGATATTTCCTGGCGCTCATTAGGTTGGATCACCCAGGAAGCCAAAACACATTTTAATAATTCGAATCCTATCGTTGCGGATCGGACCCCTGACCACCAGATCGGCAGGCGAGCCACTCTGCCACGGCAGCTCCCGTTAGAGACCGTTTAATGACATGGTGAATATCACCTACTAGGATGCTTGTTTGCTTGTGTTTGCTGGCTGTGAACTCCAGCGCGAAGTCCTGTATGTCGGATGAAGACATCCTGTTGTCCAACATCAGTGTGATGTCATACAGGACCTAAGGTTTGCAAGAGTGTCCGTTTCGCTTATCGGTGTGCAGACTGGTGGTTCCTCGCCATGCAGGCAGATACTCTCCGACTTCGGAGGAATCACCGATCCTACTGATGTTAGCCAGGTCCGCGAAGGGACCTGTTGCCCAGGAGCATGGCGTGGACGTGTCAGCAGGTCTTGGCCAGTATAAATCCCGGCCCTGGTGCCGTGGAAACACCTCTGCGTCCCACCTACTGGATGAAGCTACATCATTTTACTATAGTAAACTTTCCATAGCATCTATGTGAAAATACACAATTATACAATTGTAAACTTTAGATAGTATCATGTGAAAATACATAACTATACAAGTATAAAGTTTAGATAGCAGATATTGAAAATACACAAAGTTACAAGTGTAAACTTTACATGGCATCCTCTGAAAAATACACAATGTTACTGGAGTAAATTTTACATGGCATCTATGTGAAAATACACAGTTTTGGTTAGTGTAAACTTTACACTGTATCAGTTTGAAAATACAAAATTTTCTAGTGTTAACTTTACAGGCATCTAAATGAAAATACATAATTATAATAGTGTAAACTTTACATGACATCTATGTTGAAAAAAAAAAAAGCACACAATTTTGGTTGGTGTGAACTTTATATGACATATAAGTGAAAATATAAAATTTTGGTTACTGCAAACTTTATACTGCATCCATGTAAAAATACACAATTTTGGTTAGTGTAAACTTTACATCGCATCTACGTGAAAATACACAATTATATTAGCTGCACGAACATATGACTTTAAGTAGGCTTAGGAATGTGTATCATTGTTCAGGTGAGGGAGATGGAGGTTTATCGAGGAGATGAACATTGCATCAATGGACACAAGACACTTGATGAACCAACACAGAGCTGGAACGATCAGTCGACGTACCCTGACGAAGATGTTAAGGAGGAGACCGGAGCAGCTTAGGGCCTACCCGGGGTGTGTTGATAATGCTTATCACTAATCAGTTATTTCAGTAACTCTAAATATAGCGTGTTTTACGGTTAGTAAACTTTACATAGCATCTATGTGAAAATACACAAAGTTACCAGTGTAAACTTTACATGGCATCCTTTGAAAAATACACATTGTTACTGGAGTAAATTTTACATGGCGTCTATGTGAAAATACACAATTTTGGGTAATGTAAACTTTACACTACATTTATGTGAAAATACACAATTTTCTAGTGTAAACTTTACAGGCATCTATATGAAAATACATAATTATATATTAGTGTATATTAGTTAGTTGCATATCCTTTTGAGGACGTCGCAGTCAACCCCAGTATGTTTTTACTGTGATTTCTTCAGTAGATTACCTACCATTGCTTTGTGAACACCGGCACTTATACCGTTGTTTGAAAACCAACGCTAGACAATCTGCTGCCAAATCGTCGGCAGCTGTTTCGAACGCGGTATGCGGGATTGCGAATTGCGTCCGTAACCGCTTCGCCTCGGCTTAAATATGTATAGAAGTTACTGGAAAGTAAAGATGGCTGTCGATATATAGGCCATATGAGCCATCAAGTGCAGGTTGGTCTATAAAATATTGGGCTGGAACCATACACCCAGTACACCTCAAGGTGTGGGGAAAAGCCTTTACTTATACATAGGGGAGTTTGCGGTGTCCGCCTCTAGATCAGCAGTTACCGGATTCAAGTCGCAGCATAGGGCATCTATACAAGAGCCATTGGGTTCTGATGAAATCACACGCCCCCTTGATCTCGTGGGTGATGGGATCAGAGACCTAGTCTTCTACAATAAGGGCGAAAATCAGGGACCCCGTGTGCAGGGTTAAAATCCTACGCAGTTGGAAATCGCAAAGGGTAGGCCGTAAAGAAACCGCTTTGGTAACATTAGGAAATGAAACATGCCCATGGGTAGAAAGAGTCTTTTACCTTCGCCTGTCTAAAAGACGTAAACTGCGCAAATGCATTCTTGGATGGGACACACTCTGGGCTGTATAAATGGATGTGGCGGAATCCCCTCGAAAGATGAAGAAGAAGTAGGATGAGGAGTAGGAAGAGGGGGAAGAAAATTGGGAATAGAAAACATGAATGAACCAACGAAGCAATTAACCAACGAACGAATGAAACAACGAACTGTATTTTCCAGAAGTTCAGAACTGAGCCTATCTAACGTGATTGAACACTGCTTTTACACGGCTATGATTGCCACAGTGGATTTCCACACAATAAACAATGTACTCTCGCATAAATCTCCCACGATACTTCATCTCTACGGTATCACGACACAAGCACACTTTTGTTCAGTGTGTACCTTTGTTACCACTGTAGTACCCTCAGATCGTTAACACGAAATCTCGATGTGTGGGCATTAGTCCAAAACGGGAAAAAAATTTTTTTTTTTGTTTTTTTGAACCCCCCCCCCGGGGGAATTTTTAAAATTTGGTTTTTTTTTTTTAAAACC
>JACEFZ010011330.1:7500-26747 GCA_014155875.1 Cepaea nemoralis | reverse complement strand
TGGTCGCGTGTCTAGAACGCCGGACTCTCATTTGGGATACTCGGGTTCGATCCATCGGTAAGGCGTAAAATTTTATTCTGTCGGGGGCAAAACGAAAATCCTAACCTGCACAGTTCGCGGCGACTGCACTAGTCAGGCAGCCTTAATTCCTCAGGCTCAAAGATCCCTCTGCCATACACCGCAAGGTACTATATTGGCAGTATATGACAATTTTGACAGATTGTCCGCCCCGCAGCAACCCCAGCCAAACTTATGACATATTGATCTGCTCCTCCGCGATAGAATCCGGGTGTAAACCCTAGAACACTTTGGTTCGCTCGCAAGGAACGAACCTATTTCAAATCTGGTAGTCTGTTATTATTCCGGTTTTGCCTAGGGGATAGAACCTAAGTCATTCTTCAATAGTAGCATTAGTTAGTTATCATTTATTTCTAACGTATTAGCTTGCTCGACCGTAGGCGACAATTTGACATATTAGGACTTCTCGTCCATGACAGAAACAGAGAATACATTCTAGACTATCGATGTTCATAAACTGTTCTTTCATTCTTCACCCATTACATTTGCTATGTATTAATTTAGGAATTTGTTTCTAGGGAAGTTTGTAGAATCTAAATAACTTGTTATACAGTTATTTATGGATGGTATCATATCAGTTAATTTATATCATTCACCTTGTAGAATTAATAATCACATTATTTAGTGATAATAATTAATTTATTGGTGATGTATATGATGATATTGCGATTAGATGCTTTATAATTTCATTTAATCATGAATAATTTAATAATGCTTAGTTAATTCAGTGTGTTATGGCCCGCTTTGCGTCACTATTATCATTCTCATACGTTGTCAGTTCCTCTTGTTACTTTCTTGCTCTTGTATAAATATGACTAGCTCTGTGTAGGGTAATAATTAATTACTTGTCTGAGTTTAAGCTGAAAATATATCATGGTTCACCGAACTTATTATTTAAAGTTTATCAGAACGCTGGGAATGAGGAACGGCTTAATAGGAGATGATCTAGATGAATTTATTAGAGTCGAGATACAAGAGTGGGACAAAGCTGATGAACGGATGATGGAAGTAATTGAAGAGTGCAATGCAGATATATGTAGAAAAGCTGATGAAGATGAGATGAAAGGGGGGAAAAAGCAAATTAAAACAAAGATCGTGGAGGGTTCTACCAGCTCGGCTGAGGAAAATCCAATTACTCAAGCCGAAACTCTGATAGAAAGCGAGGAAGCTGACTGGCATAATGAAGAGGCATGCATTCCTTCGCCAATTCCCACGGCTCAGAAAGACGAAAATCTGGACAAAGAACGGCAGATACTTCCGACTTCTATTCCTAAGAAAAAGCAGAATAGCAAAGAAATGTACAAAAAGTACAGTAAGCAGTCACAAACGTGATAAATGTTTACACCGCAATGACAGCGGATTAACAGGCTTGGCAACCCAGCAAACTCAGGAGCTTTGTAAGACTTCCCAAAGGAGAAAACTCCAGGAGGAGAAGGACCTGAGGAAAACTATTAAAGTCGAAGGCGAGGCCTTACCCGACTCTCTTGTTCCCTTCAGTTCAGAGGAACTAGGAGTGGAAATGAATTCATCTGAGACAGGAATTTATATAAAACAGGACTACATAGTTTCTCTCGGTGTGGCCACACAAGATAAAATAAACAAACTTTTTTTGGTTTCGCATATCCTTTACATCGCTGTCAACATCAGCATCTTTCAGCTGATTCGTGATTTCTTGGAAAAATTACGCTCTGTGAGACTGGCATGAAATAATTAGCAGTTTCAATTACTTATCTCAGGTGGGAGATGGCATTGAAAATGACAACGCACAACGTTCACTTCTATTGGATTTGGCACAAGAAAACCAGACCAGGGAGAGAATACATCAACTGGACTTGGCACAAGTGAGCCCGGCCAGAGAGGAAAATAAGACACGGAGGAGAATTCTTGCGAAGTAGATAACTTGGAGACTTTCGTAAAGGAAACTCAAGATATGCAAAGCATTCATAAAGATAATACTACGGACTCTGATTCAGGGACGATAAACATGTCTGCTACCAACAAAGAAGAAAATACTTCCTTGGACAAGATGAAGGTAATACCTATCATCAACACAGCCGAATCTAACAGGGAATTACAGTTGGTGCACTCTACAGCCGAACAAGCCAGGAACGTTTCTGATACTCTACACTCAGGACCTTTCACTTCAACCAATGTTGGATGTGTAGAACAGCTGTTTATGTATTCTTCTACAAGGAGGGATACAAATTCACAGTTCTTGAGGGAACCATATGATTTCTCACAACTGGACAACTTCTACAAGCCTAACACTTTCAAACACAAATTTCAAATGGAACTCTGTTGGCGAGAAACTCACTCAGATAAATAATTATCAAGGGAAGGAAACTCTTAAACCAGGAGGGTGTGCTTGCTCGCTTGCTTGCGTTCGCTGGCTGTGAACTCCAGCGTGAAGTCGTGTATGTCGGATGAAGACATCCTGTTATCCAACATTAGTGTGATGTCATACCTGACTGAGGTGTGCGTGAGTATCCGTTGTCCCACGTCTGGCTTATTGGTGTGCAGACTCAGCGATCTTACAAAGTTAGCCAGGACCCCGAAGGGACCTGTTGATCAGGACGCACAAATAGGATGTGTTAGTAGGTCTTGGCCAGTATAGAATTTGGCCCAGAGACTTCCGGTCAAGATGGCAAAGGACGGTTGTGTTGTTTTTCAGACCGCTACCTTTTCGCGTAGGAGATGGATATTTTCATAATTAATTTGTGTGCCAGGATGTAAAACCAGAAGGTTTTCTCAAGACCTGCGCCGATGCTACAGAGTTTCGTGCATTGAGTGAAGCAATCCTTGAGTGAATTTTTGCATGCGTGTGTGGTTCTGTGATGTTCGGTTTCTTCACCATGGCGGAACAATTTGTGTGTTCCTTACGGACGGCAGTCAACAAAACAAGACGGCAGGGCCAACATGGTGGCCGTAAGCGATGCAAGCGTGGAAGGGTAAGGCGTTTTAGACTTAAATGTGACCGTCCGGGACTCAGGTATACTCGATTCCTATATTGGAACTACTCCAGCGTAAAACAACGTGGCCCAATTCTCGAAAACCTTAATTACAGGAACGACATTGTAGCACTCCAGGAGACGAGACTCGGTGATCAGCTACTCAAAATGGCCAGCTTCAAATGTTTCTACAACAGCTGACATCTGAGAATGGCGATTCTCATCCGCGATAGTATGGTTGCTTCAGAGGTAGAAATGTCCAGCTGGGACAATGACGACAAACAAATACAGGCGGTCAGAGTGCAATCCGGTCCACCATTCGTGTTGGTTAATGTTAATTCCCGTAACGCGTGTGTGGATTCCCAGACATGGCAGTGCGTAAGTGACATATTAGGTCATGAAAAAAATGTAAGTTTATGTGGCTAATTTAACGCTAGAGGCCGATCATGGGGAAACATTTCCTCCAACACACAGAGGGAGGAGCTCGAGACTGCACTTGAAACTATTGACCTGGTGTGTATCAACAGTGGCTGTGCCACCAGGACAACTAGCCGCCCAGGTGATGAGGATAGTGTTATTGATCTGGCGCTGGTTTCTCCTTCACTCACTACAGTGTGTAGATGGGGTGTCCTAGGGTACCACGGCAGCGACCACCACCCTTACAGCATATTGGTGGAGAAAGGCAGAACCAGGCAGCACTGTCAAGACCTTCCAGTATGACAGTACAGGGCAAGATGTGGTGAGTAAAATAAGACGCGACAAGCGCAGAAAGTTTCAGGGCAGGAAAAACAGCTGGGAGCAGCCACCTTGGTGGGATTTTGAGGTGGAGAAGACCTGGATGGATAAGCGTAGTGCTGTAAGGAAATGACAAAACACCAAGAAGGACAGAGCTGCCCATCCTGATCCCTGCATTCACTTAGAAATAGAGATGCACAGAAAAGTAAGCTATTTAAAAAAAAAACTGGTTAAGGTGGTTAAAGGTGAAATATGGGCAGAGGTATGACAAAGAGTAAGCACAGACAAGTCACTGAAATTGTTCTGTCGACTACATAAAAGCATGAGTGAGGTAGTCGAGAATAAGAGAATTTCTGACTTCCATGGTGCTGACCTCATCTGGCAGAGGACTGACGAGAACAAGGGCAAAGCTCTCTTCGAACGCTATCTAGAGCAGAGCAACCAGACAGACATGAGAGGCCGAAATCTTGCCAAGGAGGTCACCTCAGACAGGTGCAAGGCCCAGAACATTTCGGATGAAGACACAGTGACAAGTGAAAGAAATCAAGGCTGTGCTTCGACGATAAGAAAACAGCGCTTCCAGGGCCAGATGGCATAAGATATGACGACATCAATAGGTGTACCGACAACGAGCTAGAGAAACTAGCAGACATGTACAACAACAGTATAGGGAGTGCTAGCATCAAGGAGGAGTGGTTACACAGCTATCTGATTCCCTTGCCGAAGCCTGGCAAAGACCACACAAAAATTCAGGGATATCGAGTAATCACCATGCAGAATACAATAGGCAAGCTGCTGGAGAAGTTAATTGCCAGAAAAATATCAAGCCAGCTAGAGAAGCAAGGTGTTTTCCCACCTACTCTGGGAGGGTACCGTCCCAAAAGAGAAACCTGGACCAATGCAGCAGTTTTTGCCCATGATGTTTATGAAGGTTTCCACTCAGGCATTGAAACCTTTGCTGCAGCGATTGATCTTGAGGACGCGTACAACAGAGTACCATTTGGATTTTCTAATGCTTCAGCTTCTTGAACTCAAGATAAGTCCGTTCCTCCTTAGTTGGATCGCTGCAGCCCTCTTCCAACGGAAAGTAGATTTTAGATGTGGCAGTTGGACTTCGGAACCAACAACAATATATCCTGGCCTACCACAGGGATCACCATTATCTCCGGTGCTGTTCAGGGTCTACACTGTGAGAATCACCAGCGAGCAGACCACTGGACCGGGGAGGACATTGTCATGTGCCGACGATGTGTTAGTGTATCGCCAGGGTAAGGATAGAGATCAGGTTGCTGTGGAACTGCAAAGCCGAACTCAATCGCATAAGTACTTGGTGTGCTGAAGCTGGGGCAATGGTCAACCCAACAAAGGCAACAGTGACATGGTTCTCGTTGAATAATCATATTGTCAACACTCCAACACCAACTGTTAATCTGTGTTCAGAGACTGTGGAAAGAACTGCAGGCAATGAATTACCTGGGGATACTGTTTTGATCGAAGCCTTGCTTATAATGAGCACATAGACCAGGTGATAACAAAGGCCAAGCGGGGTTTGGCTGCGATGCGGATGATGGCGGCAGCAAACTGTGAGCAGCGCCATCTATGCCTCCTATATGAGGGGCTGGTCATGTCTGTTTTTGAGTATGCGATGGCAATCCTGACTCTCAGCCGTAAGCAGATAGAAAGGATGGAAAGGATACAAAACTAAGCTATGCGCATTATTCTTGGATGTACAAGAGATACAGCACTGCAGGGCGATGCGCTACCTTCCTGATTTCCCAAGCATTGAAGACAGACTACATATTTGCAGAGCAACTGCCTACCTCAGAATTAATACAAACACACAACATTCACCTGCATAGTGAAATTATAAAGGTGAAGGGCAGCAGGTTAAAAAGAGTATGGTCGTAGATAGGTCAAGCTGAAGACATTCTTCAACAAGTGGAGGACTTAGAACCTGGCGAGGAGTTGGTACAAGTGCCAACAGATTTATGTACATACTTTTCAGTTTGCATCCAACTAGACAGAAAATGCAGACAAGCAAATCCGGCTGCTGTGGAGGCGGAAGTACAAGCGTTGATTTTCGAGAATTCAATAGACGGTGATGCTGTCATCTACACAGATGGGTCGTTCGTCCGACATGTGAGAAGCTTATGGGCCTTCACAGCGCGGGCCAGAGGGAGAATGGTGAAGGAGGACTCTGGTGCGTTTGTTGAGACCACAAGTAGCCTGACTATGGAAGTCATGGCAGTAAGTAAAGCAATAACATAGCTCGAGACACGGACATTCAATAGGGCGTGTTTTCTTTCCGACTCAATGGGCATGCTCAAAAGGATAGAGGTGGGGTGGATCCGAAGAGAGTGATTGCTGTCTCTGGAGCGGTCTCGGCTGACAAAAATTAGTTTCATCTTTGTGCCAGGGCATGAGGGAGTACAAGGAAATGAGCGGGCTGACAAGCTCGTCAGGTAAGGCTAAGGTGGAGGGCGGACGCGCCATGGACCAGGCTGACATTCTGAATGCTCTACGAGAAGTAAGACTTGTGCGAGAACCAAGTGATGACTGCGAATCTGCAACCATGGTCAGACTGCGAGAACAGCAAATCAAAAGAGGGGTGGCCAAACAAGACACTACGCAGGAAGCCAAAGAAGATTGATTAACCAACACAGAACTGGTGTCGTGAGCCGCTACACGCTGCGGGAATTGCTGAGGAGGGGATTCGAGCATGTATGGACTGAATGATTCGATGTGCAATGAGGATGATCTGTAGACTAACTAACTAACTAGAACCTGGCCCTGGTGCCTTAGAAACAAATATGCGTCCCACCAGGAGGGTGTAAACCGACACCCTACCAAGAAAGAGTCACATACAAGTTGTATGTGCATCACAAAATAATTATGTTTATCAAATTTCCTGCCAAGCGGGAGAGATTGAAAGATGTTATGATCTTTGGCCTTCTGAGGAAAAGACAATGTAGCAACATTACTGCGACCAATTCTTTTAAGAAAACACTCGTGGCACTTCCTCTACTTATAGGACAAGGGCCAGTAATAGAGTGGACAATAACAGTCTCTTTGCGGGGCAGTAGTATCTTGTTACCATACAGTTTGCAAAAACCTGGCTGGGAACATGTAAATCCTCCAGAGGACCGGGCATTACTGAGAAATAGCACGGAAATCCGACAAACAACCAGGACCAAAGATTTGCAAGATTGATCCTGGGATGATGGATATGGGATGTCTCTTTGGACTCATAGGACAACCCACTGCCACAAGGAATATTGGGAACTCAGACTTGGAAGCAGTTGTGGAATGGAGAGCATTTAGATACATTTTTAATGTTGCCAAAGCTCGGTTATAGGCTTCATTGCTGAATCTAATGGGGGATCAGTGGTCTCGAGGTATGATATCCGCCTCGAGTGCTGGAGGTCCCGGGTTCAGGCTCCGGTGAGGATCGGGATTTATTTAAAAATCCACCTGGGCTTCCAGTAATTTCCCCTGGTCTCTGGGTAGTGAGATCGGACGCCCGTGTGTATTGTTGCGCACGTAAAAAATCCTTTGGCAGTTGGAAATCGAAAAAGAGTAGCCTAACGGCGCTGCCCGGGCAAAAATTTCGAGTTAATCTACCCAAAGTATTTCAGGATCCTCGCCGATGCAACGGAGTTCGTGCATCGAGCTGAGTTTCTCCAGACTCAGGTTTGAGTTAGTAGGAAAACGGAGCACTTATGGGTTAAACCGTGTGCCGTGATATTGATCCAACGACTAAAGACTAAAGACTAAAGATCAAAGCAACGTCTGGTTTCTACATCTCAAGAATGTTCACTTTGATGGCTTGATCAAACTTTAGGTTTAGACATAGTGGCACCTGCCGGGAGACGGACAGTATTAGGAATAGGAACACAGGCTTAACATTTCACCGCAATATAAGGAGATAAAATGCTCAGCCTGCAAGATGTGTGAAATACGGCAAATTAGGGAGATAAAGAATGGCAGCAACCCGGGAAGGCTTGTGTTAACCGCAGATTAGAATGGATGACGTAACGGAAAATCCATTCTCTGGGAAGCGAAACGAAGCATTGTTTTAGACACGTGGAAGGAAGGAAGAGGAGGAGTTAAAAGAATTATGGACCTAAGACATTCCGGTAGCTCGTCCTAAGTGAAAAAGGGGAGTTTAAGCTAGTCGGTACATAAATAATTATACCACGTAAAAAGAGGAGTGAAGAAAGTAATCTCGTCATGGAAGAACATAATATTAAACAACGAGCATTGCCAACAAGAATTCAGATGCAAAAACACGTTTATCATTCCTAAGATACCTATATGGGTAAATATTAACATCTTGTTCCTCTGACTTAACGACTTAAGCCCAGTGACTGGATTTCCTAAGCTAAAAACTCACATCGTACAAACATTATTTTGATCTGTTTCTCTGATGTCTGAGGGCCGGCTGTTTAAGTTTCTGTTTCGTATTTCTTCTCTTCCAAACTTCAAGGGTGTAGATTGTCTATTTTACTTATTGTGCCAGTTCTAGCCTTCACTATTCGACTGTGAACATTGTTCTTTTTCTTCTAATCGTTACTTTGTTACTAATTTGTTGTATGTGATAATTTTCAGACATCCAACATTATGCAAGCCCCGTGAGTGTGTGGTTTATTCATGTACAGGAGATACATTTAGATTCATCCTAAATGAGGTAACCGCACATTGGAGAGACTAACTACTTAGGAGAAATTCCCGAGAGCAAACAGCCTATTCGTAGCATCCAAATTAACGTTGATTATTTGGACTGTGACAAAACGGCTTTCATCTGTCTCGGGTCGGTTGGTTACCGCACTATTTGGCGTGTCATTAGGGACTTTCCCAGCTATAAATAGACTGAGGAAAACCGCTAGGTATTTTCCATCTAGAATCATCTCGAATAACCGGTGTTTGAATGAACCGGGGTTGCCGGGTGCTGCATTGAATTCCCGTGCAGAGATAGATCTAGAAATTCTAGGGAGAAATGAAAGTTTCCCGTGAAAGTGTTTTTCCCCAAGAAGCACTCACTTCTCATGCGCAGGAATTGTCACGAGGGGAGAAATGCGGCTAGAGTGTTCATTCACTTCGTACATTCTAAAGAGAGAAGACGCTGACCGGTTTGAGCCATTTTGTTTGCGTCTAATAACCACCATATATCGGCTGACTGTTGGCTTAAGGAGGCTGATGTGCTGGCAGTTCTGAAGCTGGCTGGAGTCTGGTTCATGAATCCAGGTACGGATTTGTTTAAATTAATTAACTCTGTCATTGTTCTATAAAACGCAACTGTGCTAACCTCATTAGTATGCGGATGCCGCTGCATTATTCATGAGCTAACGGATCGATAACGTCTGTTGTAGGCTACGTCGTGTGTTTGTTTACAACCGTGTGTTCGTGAATCACCTGGTGGTAATGCAGTCGTGTTATGTTTGCGATTGAAACGTAACTTGTATGTATCAAGTATTGCAAATTGTTGCATCTATTAGGTTGTTGTGTTAGAATAGGATTTAGTTAATAGGCCTGATTGAGATCTAGATTTATGACAGTCAGTGAAGAGTACAACAAGAACTGTTAGACAACAAGGTAAGTGGGTAGGTGGAGATTCAAACAGAAGTGTGCTTAGTGACAACGTAAGGAGAGAACTTAGTTCTGTGCCAATAGGAATGATGAAACTATTGTGGTGTAAATTAATAGTGAATTCATTGTGTGTGGATGTCACAGGATAAATAAACTTGTTAGTTGCGACCAATGATAACCAAACCCGACATTATGTTGCTAACACAATTGACGCTGTTATGGTAAACAAACTGAGGGAAATACGTCGGTACAGATTCTCGGCACCTGGTCAACAGTGTGTATGAGATCAAAGCGAGTCACGTCGAGTTGTCTACACATAGTCGACAAGTTGATGACAGGATGTTGTTCGAGAGGTGTGTACTGGCGACATTTGTCTACAAAACGGAAGTTGGTCGTTGCAAGTGATAGACAGAATGCCTGCTAGAGGTCAGAAGGATTCTGGAATGGGAGAAAGGTCTCTGGCTTACAGACAACCCGGATATTTGTTGGATGAGACAAAGAACTCCCCAGATGAAAAGGAAAATTGACAGCTAATTGACTATGGTTAGTCTGGAAACAGGAGGACAAAGCCAGATTCTGGACTGATTGGCGTCTGGACTTTCTGGTGACTCACTCAAGCACCGATATAAACAGGTGGATGGAGTCGAGGAAAACATTCTGTAGTGTTAGAATTGGGGATAATTCCGAGTTGTGTTATATTAGAGGGACTAGCCTATCTTAGTAGTGATAGTTATCCATGGACATAGATCCAATCGGATTGCCTAGTTTCTCGAGTAACAACAGGAATAGACATATGGTAGGCAATTAATTATATCTAACTTAAGAGTATGATTAGGAATAGAATGCAGTACTGTGTAGTGATATAATGTATTATGATTAGTTATAGAATGTTCTATAAGTGCGGGGCTAGAAAGTATCATAGGAGCGTCGGCACTAGTATTCTATTGTGTGGCTTCAAGTAGGTTGTGTTATATATCATTTTACTCGGGAAGTTGAGGACAATGTAGTGGAATAATAAGTAGAGAGATTAAGGATGGTTGAGAGGGTGGAGGGGAATGTGTAATGGTAGGACCTTCAGTAGGGCATCTGCTGGGTTTCTACCCGTTCCTTTAGTCTTTCCTGGTGTTGCCATGTCTCAGATCATATGATTGAGTTATTTGGCCGTATGACAGAGATCGGTTCTCTGTTATAAATCTGAGTGCTGTTATTGGCCTACAATCACCTAATTACGGTCAGGACTGAGTTGCCCTCACCATGATGTTATCTGCTCTACAGGTTCCATGTACAGTTCCCCTTGAGTGTTCCACGTGAGTGGGAGAGGATTTACTACGAAGAAGCAGTTCAAAGTTTGATACAATGATGGCTCAGCATCTGAAGACAGAGGTTGCTGAGAGGCCGCTACATAGGGCTTATACCCAAGTTGGTTTGCGGGAACCTGGCTTCTGCTGAGTAGAATTGTATGAACAGAAGTGTTGTGTTTAATGAGTGATAAGCTTCATCACCGAAGATTAATAACTCGCATACTAAGGACATATATAATATATATATATATATATATATATATATATATATATATATATACACACACATCTACCTAACAAACATTAATAGGTTGTGTTCTAAAAGAGGGGAAAATGTTATAACCAGAAACTAATAAACAGTAGAGTTTTCCCCCAAGTGACATTTCAGTTAATTGGAGGACTATCAGTTCAAACAAATATTAGGAAACAGAGTAACTTCACCGTGTGGTAGAGTGAAGACCAAGATCAACAGTGTCTATCGGATTACCAGCATCCTGTTTGTTCGAGTTATTGGAGAAAGTCGTCATCTTCTGGGTGAGGTTCACTGTCCGGAAAAAATGGTGCTGTTGTGTGCTAAGCACTATGATGTTACAGACTTTGCTTCTAAATCACTGGTCTACCATTAGAATACACGTCACACATTCTACACCTTATACACACATACACGTCTCCTACATATACTCTTTGCTTTATTAAATTTCTTGTTTTTATTTGTTGAAGCGAGAGTTGTCAACTATGTTATGTTGGGGAAGAATGAGAGGGGGCATGATCCAGGGGTGAGTAAGAGTGAGAGGAAGGTGTCTTCAGATTGAGGGAGTGTGTGGACGGAGTCTGCTGGATTTCTCCCGAATAGAGATATGGAAATTAAAAATAATGTGGGGTGTTGATTCTCTTCACTCCAGGGACGACACTAAAGTGGTAAAGAAGAACAAGTAACTAATACGACATTCATTCTTTACACACACACAACAGTGGAACACGGGATTTCTGTGTGAAGGTAAGTCTTCATTGATGATTTATATATATATATATATATATATATAATATATATATATATATATATATATATATATATAATATATATATATATATATATATATATATGCTGTGACATTGTGTATGAATATATTAGGTCATGGTATGTGATACTTCTGGGAGGAATACCGAACGCCAAATAGGTCGACGCGTGATAACAATGCGGGTAATCGCGATAGACATGTGTTCTGAATTCTTGTCTTTTGCTTTCCTGATTCTTTCATGCTAGCACTAGTGCGAATGACTGCTGATGTGTTAGCAGTATGGAAGGATGCAAGGAGGTCGTATGAGACACCGGGGACATATGGGATATGGGGAATTTCAAGCAAGCTACGAACGTATGTTGTGGCAGACCAGGCCACAAATGAAGTTCGGTCCAACCAAGGCTCATCCACTTGGGAAGGGCTGAGCTGGAACATTACCGTTGGAACATGTGGGGAACATGTTTTCTCAAGAATGGCTTCTTGACTCTAAGTAAGAGTCTGATAAGAAGAGGTTGCTATAGTGTGGGCAGGTAGTCCCACAAGCAATCAGGAAGGTGTATATACGGATATGATCATGTATTATCCCTATATCCCGAGGGATGGTATATTGATCACGCTTATGTTTCTTATTGAACATTATTAATATAAGGAGCGAGTCCAGGGACTCTTTACCTTAGGGTTTAGTTCAATTACTTTTAGAACTAAGATAGCAGCTTACTTTCAATAGTGACGTTAGCGACAACTGGTAGATGATTAGGATAGGTGAGACCTATGATCAGACTCGTCATTCTGATTCTTACTCTGTTTGACGGGCTGTTCTCTTAAGGCCAGCTGACATCCACGACCCCATGCTTTGCGACTCTCCAAATAGAGATAACGCTTTAGTTATTTGTATAACTAAGTAGCATGACTGAGAGTTGAGTAGCTATTGATAGGATGCATGTGGACCAATGTTTGGGCCAGAGTACTCTCACCTGTCGCCCTCCATTTTCAGGAGTTGCCTGTTGAGGAACCAGTCAACTAGATTTGTCGTTGGCGGAAACCACTTCGTATGCTACAGCGAAGGTGTTGAACCATATACCTTACCTTGCCTGACTTAACCACACCATATGCCAGGGTGACCCATATGTATGAAGGTGCATCCAGAGATTCAAGTGCCATGACGGTGCACGTGTGGGACACGATGGTTTGTTGTTGAGTTTATACTTGTGAAGATATAGAATTTCAGAAGGAGCTTTCAGTAAATTGAGCAATCATGCTCTATGACAGGAGACACCTGACCGTATACAAATGCGGTGTTCTGCCTAAACGCGGACAAATGTTTATTCCTACCCTTAGGAGGTTCCTACGACAGTTTGAGTGGAAGGTCATGATGAGACCTACACCAGCTTCCGTATAAGAGACCCAAAGAAAGTGATAAGTGTCAAGGGAATAGGGAATCTAGTTAAACTGAATATTGTCTCCAAAAGAAATATGTATCAGATTCTACTATTATATTGAAACAGTGTGCAGACTTTGAACTATGTTACATTATCTGATGCGCCGAGCAGTGAACCTGTGTTATCAGTATGGGACCATTGAATTGGTCAAAGAACTGAATCGAAACCCAGTGGTACGGTGCTATCCGTTAGGGACCATTGAATTGGTCATGAACATAGACAAAACTCAGTGCTACTGTGTTTTGAAGTGGAGACCTTTAATTGGTCAGTGACAGATTCATCATTCATGAGTAATGGCTACAGATCGACCATTAGATTGGTCATAGGTTATTGACATTCATAAGTTTAGATTAGTTGGAGGGTACAATCCAGGACGGACTTGTAGACCAGCTAGTGATTACAGATACCTGTGCAGTCCTTTATTCGCAGTGACTTTAGTACTGTTTGAGGAAGATGCAATTGGTCCAGTTGAGTAAGGTCCAGCAGTAAACTCTATTGTTGTTGATCCACGCTTGGGAGACGGAGTGGTCACCCAAGGTTCAAGTCATCTCACTGGAAGGAGGCGGTCTGAGTGGCGGACCGACTGGACGGGACATCTGCATCAACTCTACTTCTCAACTAATGATGACCACTAGATCTCTGATTCTGTCTCTACCCTATTTTCTATTTATGTAAATAGATTTTTCTCTCAGGATATTCATTTCAGTTCTATATTCTCAGGGGTAGAATAAAGTTGATACATGTTGACTTGCTCTCTTTGTATACTTATGAATGTGGTCTCGGACGATGCCTCAGTGTTCATTGTTCCACAGGAGTAGGTAGTTAGTGGGGGTCTAGAATCTGGAGGGGCTTGTAGGCTTATATAACTAATTTGAGATCAACCACAGGGAAAAATTGTGTATCGGCCTGTCCAACCCCTGGGGCTAGAATACACGGGAGTGGTAGAGACACCTCCGGTGTGGTTCACTCTCACTACCCAAGGTGAACTCGTTACACTCCATACAGAGTGGGGGCTCGTCCGGGATTATTCCTAGCTCTCTGTGTGTTGTAGAACTCTCGCATAGGGATAGGGACTTAGTCTATATCCTGTACTACAGTTCTACATAAGATTCTACTACTTCTTACCTATCTCATAACTGTCTGACGGACATTTGTGTTGTGGTGTTTAGTTAATACCTATTAGTTAGTGATTGATGTATTGCTTCACCCCACCCACACCTTGAGTAACCACATCTCTAAGTCAACATGTCTACCCAAGAGTGAGACTTAGACAAAGTTCAGGAAACTGGACGTAAGTCTGGTCTTGAAGGAGATGCTTTGAAATCCTATGTCCAGGAGGTGGAAAGAAATTTTCGCCAAGAGGAAAGAGAGAGGAGGAGAGCAGAAAGAGAACTTGAAGCCAGTAAAGTGGCTCTAGAGGAAAATAAGATAGCTGCTGATAGCGAAATGAAACGACTTGAGTTGGAAGCCGAGAGGGAAAGACGTGACCATGAGTATCGAATGAAGCTACTTGAGGCACAAGTGCCTGCTACTGGTGTAGCTGATGGAGCTGTGGGAGGAGGTGTACCTCCTAGCTCAGAGTCAACCAGTAGACGTGACTACCAGGCTATGAAATGGCCATTACTGCCGTTCGAACCCGAGAAAGAGCGGATAGACCAATACTTAGAGAAGTATGAGGCCATGGCTATCGCAATGGGATTAGACAAACAGAAATGGTGTTTGAAACTCTCCCAGGGACTCCGTGCCGAAGGTTATGAAGTATATGCACGCTTGCCACTGGGTTTACAGAATGATTACCCAGCATTGAAAGCGGCTCTCTTGAAGAGGTTCGAGATCACCGCGCACTCATACCGACGGAAGTTTAGAACTTCAAAGCGGGAACCTGGTGAATTGTTTTCAGCATACAGTGTGAGATTGAACTCATACCTTCTTAAATGGATGGCCTTGGCCGGATTTAAAGAGGAGTATGAAAGTTTGCGTGAGTTGATGGTTGTAGATCAGATGCGAATGCAAATGTCAAACCCTTGCGAAACTTCTTAGGTGAGAAGGGGGCTGAGAGATTAGATATAGTCACCAAGTTAGCCGAAAGATACGTTGAAGTCTATGGCGAGACTGGGGACACCAGTCCAACAGATCCGAGATCGAAAGATAAGGATCAAGGTAAGTCCAAAAAGGAAAAGAAGACCAAAGGTTCTGATGAACCAAGAAACAGGTAAACTCTTTAGAGAAAAACTCTAACGTCAACCAAGGTAAGAATAGCCCACCTAGTTCTCCAAAGAGGAAGTGGGGGTGAACGATGGTGCAAATTCTGCAAGTCCAGCACTCACAATACGAGTGAGTGTAAGAGTAAGCCCAAGGACTTTCACTTTGCTTGTCTTGCAGAGGTACGGGATAGACCCTGCAGGAAAGTGAAGTCGGTTGAGGGGAATCGTGAACCAGAGCGACCTCCAGTGGTGGAGAGTGTAGAAGTGAACGGGCAACAGGTGATGTGCCTCTACGACACTGGATTGCAATTTTCAGCTGTAATTGCATCCCACCTGACAGGCCCAGAGCAACTCACCTGGGAGATGACGGAGATACAGCCAGCCAGTAGGAGTGCTGTAGCGTTACGTTGCCCGATTGCCAATGTGGAGATTCGGAGCAAGTACGTTACTGGACTCATTCAGGCGGCGGGTAGTACCTGATCCTCTCTATCCCTAATTCTCGGCCGGAAGTACGTGTTTCTGGGTGAACCAGAACACCCTAGCATCCATAAGTCTAGGCAGGTCAGATATACAGAGGAAGAGGGACTAGAAAAGGTAAGTCTCCGGAAAACTCACCCGGAGGTGATGAGTAGTGCTCGGAGCAAGGATGCGAAAGAGTGTCCTTGTTCGGAATGGTTGTCCAACGATGTGAACCCGTTAACTCAGGGTAAGTTCAACTCTGATAACCAGTCACCGTTAATTCAGACTGGAACAGAGAAAAGGCAGAGGGAACGTAAGTTGGTTCCTGAAAGTTTTAGAGCTAATCTGCTCGAACGGTACATGTCAGGTCCCCAACCGGACATCTGACTGTGGGGGCAACCAGTAAATGTCTATCCCGGTTTTATTGGGGGCCCGGGGAAAGGACAGGCGACGTGCGCAGGTATTTTAAGGTCTTGTCCGGAGTGCCGTAAATGCACACCTGAGAAACGGACGAAGACGAAGATATCCTTCGCGGTTGGAGACCGAGTTCTAGTACTCCCCCCAATCGAGGGGAACGAATTCGAAATCGGGTGGCAGGGCCCTTTCCTAGTGGATAAAGTGGGGCTCCACAAGCACTATGGAGTGGAGATTCTGGGAAAGTCTTCTACTTTCCATTCCAGTCTCCTCATGTGCTATGAGGGGAAGCCCGATAAGTCTACCAGCCCAAGGGCGCTGAGATTCGCTGAAAGGACGGTTCGGGGTTAGGTCAGGTTGCGGAAAGCCTGTCACACCATAGGCAGACCTATATGTATGTGCAGGTACCTTCTTCGGTTCAGCCCCGGGGCTCGGGGGAACATGACCCGGGCCCAAAAGGGAAAACCCGCAGTGCTAGCTACACTGAGAACCGTGGTCGGAAGAGGTGGGTTGTGTCGGAACGGACACAGACCTCTGGTTCCTCAATCCGACCGACTGCAGTCCAGCTGGGTCCTCGAAAGGGAAAGCTGGAGTTGCAGAAGTCCAGTAAACTCTGGCAGGAACGATCGTTAAATCAGGTAGAGACGGGAGCTCTGGTCCGCAAGACTGCGAGATGCCCAAACGCAGTAGCGGAGTAGGCGTTGATTACCCGTTATACTGAGTAGCTTGTCTCCCCACCTAATGTGGTAAAAGTATCCTATACAATATTGACGGGTTAGACTTCCTCACCCGCCATCCGGTCTCTAAGAAAGAAGAAAGAACGACATAGACAGCTTCTGCGTAGAAGTGGAACGACGGGTCGATCCTCTTAAAGTGGGGGCCTATGTGACAAAACGGCTTTCATCTGTCTGGGTCGTTTGGTTACCGCACTATTTGGCGTGTCATTAGGGACTTTCCCCGCTATAAATAGACTGAGGAAAGCCGCTAGGTATTTTCCATCTAGAATCATCTCGAATAACCGGGTTTGAATGAACCGGGGTTGCCGGGTGCTGCATTGAATTCCCGTGCAGAGAGAATCTAGAAATTCCCAGGGGAAATGAATGTTTCCCGTGAAAGTGTTTTTCCCCCAAAAAGCACTCACTTCTCATGCGCAGGAATTGGCACGAGGGGAGAAATGCGGCTAGAGTGTTCATTCACTTCGTACATTCTGAAGAGAGAAGACGCTGCCGGTTTGAGCCATTTTGTTTGCGTCTAATAAACCCCCATATATCGGCTGACTGTTGGCTTAAGGAGGCTGATGTGCCCTTAAACAGTTTGAAGCTGGCTGGAGTCTGGTTCATGAATCCAGGTACGGATTTGTTTAAATTAATTAACTCTGTCATTGTTCTATAAAACGCAACTGTGCTAACCTCATTAGTATGCGGATGCCGCTGCATTATTCATGAGCTAACGGATCGATAACGCCCGTTGTAGGCTACGCCGGGGTTTGTTTACAACCGTGTGTTCGCGAATCACCTGGGGGTAATGCAGTCGTGTTATGTTTGCGATTGAAACGTAACTTGTATGTATCAAGTATTGCAAATTGTTGCATCTATTAGGTTGTTGTGTTAGAATAGGATTTAGTTAATAGGCCTGATTGAGATCTAGATTTATGACAGTCAGTGAAGAGTACAACAAAAACTGTTAGACAACCCAAAGGGAAGTGGGTAGGTGGAGATTCAAAAGAAGTGTGCTTAGTGACAACGTAAGGAGAGAACTTAGTTCTGTGCCACTAGGAATGATGAAACTATTGTGGTGTAAATTAATAGTGAATTCATTGTGTGTGGAACACGGGATTTCTGTGTGAAGGGAAGTCTTCATTGATTTTTATATATATATATATATATATATATATAAAATATATATATATATATATATATATATATATATATATATATATATATATATATATGCTGTGACATTGTGTATGCAAAATTAGGTCATGGTATGTGATACTTCTGGGAGGAATACCGAACGCCAAATAGGTCGACGCGTGATAACAATGCGGGTAATCGCGATAGACATGTGTTCTGAATTCTTGTCTTTTCTTTTCCCGATTCTTTCATGCTAGCACTAGTGCGAATGACTGCTGATGTGTTAGCAGTATGGAAGGATGCAAGGAGGTCGTATGAGACACCGGGGACATATGGGATATGGGGAATTGCAAGCAAGTTACGAAAGTATGTTGTGGCAGACCAGGCCACAAATGAAGTTCGGTCCAACCAAGGCTCATCCACTTGGGAAGGGCTGAGCTGGAACATTACCCTTGGAACATGTGGGGAACATGTTTTCTCAAGAATGGCTTCTTGACTCTAAGTAAGAGTCTGATAAGAAGAGGTTGCTA
Organism: Cepaea nemoralis; assembly: GCA_014155875.1. Classification (NCBI taxonomy): domain Eukaryota; kingdom Metazoa; phylum Mollusca; class Gastropoda; order Stylommatophora; family Helicidae; genus Cepaea; species Cepaea nemoralis. The sequence goes on along the minus strand of JACEFZ010011330.1, from coordinate 8,181 downwards.
AGTGTGGGCAGGTAGTCCCACAAGCAATCAGGAAGGTGTATATACGGATATGATCATGTATTATCCCTATATCCCGAGGGATGGTATATTGATCAAACTTATGTTTCTTATTGAACATTATTAATATAAGGAGCGAGTCCAGGGACTCTTTACCTTAGGGGTTTTGTTCAATTAATTTTAGAACTAAGATAGAAACTTACTTTCAATAGTGACGTTAGCGACAACTGGTAGATGATTAGGGATAGGTGAGACCTATGATCAGACTCGTCATTCTGATTCTTACTTTGTTTGACGGGGTGTTCTCTTGAGGCCAGCTGACATCCACGACCCATGCTTTGCTACTCTCCAAATAGAGATAATGCTTTTGTTATTTTTATAACTAAGTAGCAGACTGAGAGTTGAGTAGCTATTGATAGGATGCATGTGGACCAATGTTTGGGCCCGAGTACTCTCACCTTTTCGCCCCCCCTTTTCAGGAGTTGCCTGTTGAGGAACCAGTCAACTAGATTTGTCGTTGGCCGGAAACCACTTCGTATGCTACAGCGAAGGGTTGAACCCTATACTTACCTCGCCTGACTTAACCACACCATATGCCAGGGTGACCCATTATGTATGAAGGTGCATCCAGAGATTCAAGTGCCATGACGGTGCACGTGTGGGACACGATGGTTTGTTGTTGAG
>JACEFZ010011329.1:0-26800 GCA_014155875.1 Cepaea nemoralis | reverse complement strand
AAGGCAAAAACACGTGTGGGCTTTGCAGTGAAGAATTCGCTACTGGGAATGATTTAAATTCCAGCAGGAGGAAATGAAAGACTATTATCCCTGCGCTTGGCAACCTCTTGTGAGTTTGCCACCATTATTACTGCATATGCACCGACACTCGATTCCTCTGATGATGTGAAGGATTCGTTCTATGAGGAGTTAGACTCCGTGATCAAGGCAGTTCCAAAATCTGACGACATTTATATGCTCGGTGATTTCAATGCTCGTGTGGGCAAGGACTCAAGTTCATGGCCAGTGTGCCTTGGAAAATACAACTCGGTCGCATGAATGAAAATGGGCAAAGGCTGCTGGAGCATTGCACCAATAATGACCTATGTATTATAAACTCTTAGTTTTTTTAAACAGAAGAGATGCATAAGGTCACATGGAAACATCCAAGATCCGGCCATTGGCACCAGCTGGACTTCATCATCACACGGAGATCACCATCTGAAACATATATCATTGACTCGTAGTTACCACAGTGCTGACTGTGATACGGATCATTCTTTGGTTGTTGCAAGGGTTAGACTGAGACCAAAGAGAATCTACACAGCTAAACAAAAATCTAACCCCATGATTAATATTATTAACAATCATGATCCTGAAAAGTGCTTTCAGTTTCAACAGCAACTTGAAGACTCTTTCACTGATACACCAGAAAATTGTACAGTAAATGAAAAGTGGGGTCAAATTAAGGAAACTCTTTATAAAACTGCCGTAGGGGTTTACGGCACTGTGGATCATAAGAGGCAGGACTGGTTTGCGGCCAACAGCGAGACTCTGCAGCCCTTGATTGATAAGAAGAAGAAAGCTCTCTTAAGAAACAAGGAAAGACCAACGCGTAACACTCTGAGTGAGCTAAGGCAAGCTAGGAAGGATGTGCAAAAGGCTGCCAGGCAGTGTGCAAATGATTATTGGATCAAGTTATGTGAGTCCATTCAAATCGCATGTGATAAGGGAAACATCAGAAGCATGTATGAAGGGATAAAGAAAGCCTGTGGTCCAAGTGATCAAAAGAAGTGCACCACTGAAAACCTTGACTGGAGAAATCATCACTGATAAGAAACAGCAGATGGACAGATGGGTAGAGCACTATTTGGAGCTTTACTCAAGTAGACCAAACTAGCGGATGATGCCCTCAACGCCATAGAGGCTCTACCAACTCTTGACCACCTGGACACACTTCCCACCATAACAGAAGTTAAGTGTGCTATAAATGAACTTGCATCTGGCAAGGCTCCAGGTAAGGATGGGATTCCAATAGAGGTTATCAGGAGTGGGCAAGACACACTCACTATACAGATCCACCAGCTAATAGAGCTATGCTGGCGTGAAGGACAAGTCCCACAGGATTTCAAAGATTCAAGCATCATAACACTGTACAAGAACAAGGGCGATCGGAGCGACTGCAACAACTATAGGGGTATCTCACTTCTGGTATTGTTGGAAAAGTATTTGCCAGAATTGTTCTGCGCAGACTTCAAGTCCTAGGAGATCAAGTCTACCCCGAATCACAGTGTGGCTTTCGACAGAACCGGTCTACCATTGATATGATATTCTCATTGCGACAAATGCAAGAAAAATGCCGTGAACAGAATCAACCACTTTTTATTGCTTTCATCGACCTCACAAAGGCATTTGATTTGGTCAGTCGTGAGGGTCTGTTCAAGGCAATAAAGAAGATTGGCTGCCCACCAACTCTTCTGTCCATTGTGGAATCGTTCCACACAGGCATGAAGGGTATAATCAAGTTTGATGGTGCAACTTCTGAAGAATTTGAAATCAAGAGTGGAGTTAAGCAAGGTTGTGTACTAGCTCCCACCCTCTTTGGAATATACTTTTCACTTCTACTGAAATATGCATTTCGTGATCAGGATGGTGGTATATACATTCACTCACGCTCAGATGGCGGCCTCTACAATGCTCAGAGATTGAAGGCTAAGACCAAAATTAGGAGGGTACTGATCAGAGAGTTGCTTTTTGCAGATGATGCTGCAGTTACGACCCACTCTGAGGAAGAATTGCAATGTCTACTATCTGCATTCTCCAATGCTTGTTCTGAATTTGGTTTAACAATTAGCAAAAAGAAGACACAGATTATGTCACAAGGTGCACATGGGGTACCATCAATCTTTATTGACGACGCCGAACTAGAGATAGTAGACCATTTTACATATCTAGGATCAGTGGTAAATAGCAAATTATCCCTAGATCAGGAAATCAACATCCGGATTGGTAAGGCAGCAACAACAATGAACAGGTTAAGAAAAAGAGTCTGGGAGAACAGGAAGCTTACTGCCAAAACAAAAGTCCTTGTCTATCAAGCCTGTGTCCTTAGTACTCTTCTCTATGGCAGTGAAACCTGGACAACTTACTCACACCAAGAGAACAATTTAAACAGCTTTCATATGCGGTGTCTGCGAAGAATTCTTGGTATTAAGTGGCAAGACAAAATCACAAATACTGAAGTATTGGAAAGATCAGGTTGTGTGACAGTTTATTCCATGCTCAGTCTTCGTAGACTTAGATGGATAGGACATCTTAGGAGGATGGATGATGGTAGAATACCAAAGGATATCTTTTTTGGTGAATTACAGATGGGTAAGAGATCTCAGGGTCGGCCTCTACTACGATACAAAGATGTGTGTAAGCGGGACATGATTGATACAGGCATTGATAATGCACATTGGGAGCAAGTCGCCGCTGAACGTGTTGCATGGAGGGCAAATATCAGAAATGGAATAAAGTCAAAGGAGAAAATTATTGCAGAAAAGTCACACACCAAGCGTTTGAGACGTAAGATGGTGCATGATGGTGGAAATGACCACGTGTTCACATGCACCCACTGTGAACGGACATTTACAGCGCAAATTGGCCTTATCAGTCACACTCGCTACAGCCATAGTTAAAAGTTATTATGCCTTTTTAAAGCACAAACTATCGTCTGTCAAGACGGCAAGGTGCCAATGATGATGATGATGATGATATATATATATATATATATATATATATATATATATATATATATATATATATATATATATATATATATATATATATATATATATATATATATAATATATCATGTACAGTACTGGGCGTACCTAGGCTCATTATTATTGTGCAATCCTCATGTATTACCTGAACTTTTAGGGCAAGCAAAGAACAGTAACACAGTAACCGGCCATGCATGACGTAGGAGGTTCAAACTGTTCGTTAAATGACCCTAAGGGGAATCAAACATGTCATCACTGTAACCTGCCACGACTGTTGTAAGGACTGCCTGAAAAGAGTTGCACTGGTGTATTACCTGATTTATTACGGGAAGCAAAGAACATTACCACATTGCAGCCTACCATACATACTGTAAGAGACTCGGTGGGGTTGGCTTCACATTCCGTAGAAATAAAAAAACGTTAGCTGCAAAATACAGCCAGCCATGATTATGTATAGAAGAGATACAGAAATCAGGGGAACACACTGGCAGCAGATATAACCGAGGTCTAATTACAAGGCACACGTTCAAGAACAACCTGTCGTTTACAGTTGGAAGAAGCTATAATGGCATTGACCCATCTCCTCCTGCTCATCCATGTGTGCAGGCATGACTCAGCACCAATCTCTGCCATATGGTATGTCAATAATTTTAGGCTGCTTATAATGCACCCTCTAATACTGCGCATTCTAAATATATGCAATGTTTAAAAATGTGTCGATGTATTGTTAGTAATTGTGATAATTCCTTCTAGAAATGCAATTATTCATAATTTAATATTAGTTAGTTAGTCTTTCCTCTTGAGCCCAAGGCGGCGCATCGTGCAGAAGTCATGACTCTCCATGTCTGGCGGTTCGCTGCTACCTGTTGTAGATCTTGGATGTTTACTTGGCCGTTGAATGAGCCTTCTCTGATAATGGTACTACGCAGGGTCTCTCTTGGACTTCCCCGTTTTCTTTTCCCTACCCTATGACTAAATGAGGGAGGTGCTATTGACAGATGCAAAATCAGAACTCGAGGCGTTCTTGTCCGGGAAATTGACAGTTCTAAGGACACTACTTTCTGAACTTAGCAGTCAGCATAAGGTCACCATACAGTGGATGCCATACCACTGTGGAATTCCTGGAAACGACAGAGTTGATCGATTGGCTAAGGAGCAAAATAAGAACAGGCTGTTGGGCCCGTAACATACCACTAAAAGAAAAGAATGATCAAATCAGTCAGAAAGCCAACAAAACCTGATAAAGACCACTACTACATTATGGGCAGACCAGAACAAGTCATTATTCTGCACCTCAGAACAGGACACAACAGATTACGCAACCACATGTATAGAAAATTCAAGATTGGTGAATCAGCCATGTGCACATGTGGATTGGCGTCGCAGACAACAGAGGACATATTCCAAGAATGCCCAAATTACATGTCTAGGCAAACCTTCTGGCCTAGAGAGACAACAGTTGAAGATAAACTCTTTGGACCGCTGAGTGAACTAAAGTTGAGTCAAGTTGAGTTAAGAACGGACATCACTGCAGTCAGGACATTCCCATACGTGCTCCGTCCCCTCGTTCAACAGCCAGCGAAGAGTCATACTACTAATCATTCCACCCGCTATCTGATTAAAAGTTCTCCTGGTCTTCCCTCTCAGACTTGAGATTCTGCCAGAACCCCTGCCATTCCCCCGCAATCTCATTCTTTCCACATATGGATTCTCAATTTGCTCCTCCGCCTTCTCCACCTGGTCCCACAAGCGCACGACCACCTCCCCCTTGTCCATAGGCAAACTACCACCAAGAGGTGCATTCCCTGCTAGCCTATCAACCTATTCATTCCCCCATACCCCCGCATGGCCAGGGCAAAATACACATATAATTCTCACAATCTGTGACCTCTGAAGCGACGAGAGCCATTCCACACGAAACATTCCTTTCTCCACCTTACTAAGCATATTCTTTGAATCCGTAATGAATACAACGTGTATTGCATTAGTCTCCTCTAGCCACCGGAACGCCACTGTTACTGTCTCCCCCTCCATTCTCATGATGGAGGTCGTAGTCTCATATGCCAGACTCTCCTTTTTCAAGACTCGTCCATTAGCCTTTGCAATGAAGCCCAAGCCACTACGTCTGTTTCTCACTACTGATCCATCAGTGTAGATGACTATGACACCTTGATGTGTGTTACTCTGGATCAGCTCTTGCACTTCAAACTCAGTGCGGCCCGCTACCCATTCTCTGCACTCACGACCCAGTGTTAGTATTACATTGTGCCAGTCCGTCATGGCTTTCGGAACTTCAACCCACTCTCGTTCATGATTGATGGTCTCTAGATCACACACCTGGCGTATAGAAAGTTATACCTGTGCCATCCAGGACCTGCCTCGTCATAGTCTATGAACCTTGACCATATCCATTGCTGCATGCAGCGGGTGATCCCTGTCTGCAGCAGCTCTCAGGTACCATTTGGCCTGAAGGACCCTATGTCTATCCGTCATTGTTGGTAGTGCCAGGATATGCCTCATGTATATAATTGGTGTGTCCTGTGTGCACCCCAGGATTAACCACATGGCAGCATTCTGATGCGCTCAAGCCTTTCAAGCTGGCTCTGTGATACTTTCAGCAGCCCCAAAACATAATAAATGACAGAAATTATTAACCGTTGAAAGAGCCTGTATAGCATCCTCTGATCTACCCCGGTTGCTGCCATAGCACTCAATGCATTAAATCCCCTACCAGCCTTCACCACCAACGCCTCCACATGATCCTTAAAAGACAAACACCTGTCAAAGGTGATACTCAAGTATTTCAATTTACTCTCTCGACTAAGAGGACATCCATTCAACATAATACCTGGGACATCTGCCTTGACGATCCGATTATCCAGGGAGTACCACACAACCGATGCCTTGTCTGGGTGTATAATGGCCCCTGCGTCCCTGCACCACTCCGCCACCCTGTTTACTGCCACTGTCACGGAAAAACTGCAGTTTAGTGATTCATTGATAACTTACATATCAAAATACAATGAAGGAGGAGGGTTAACCATTGTGTACTTCATTCTGAGAGGAGGAATAAAATTAACGATCATTGACCTACGAATATAATAATAGGATACAGGTATTCGCAGAGTTCATTGCTTGACGATCGGAGCGTACGGACAGGAAACCCGGGGGGGGGGGGGGGGGGGGGGGGGGGGGAGATCGCGTTGTGGAAAAATGAACGGAGAAACGATTAACGAGTTAGAACGCTTTGCCGTATTCGCGTACGGGGAAACTTCGACCCGGAAAAACACTGGATGACGGTGATCAAAGAATAGATCTCTTTGAAGTGCGACGAGTGACAACGGAGAGAAACGAACAACTAACCACTACGTGATTTCACCGCTTTTTGATGTGCAGGATACGTCAAGAGACGAGGGTTGAGGATTAGAGATCAAACAATCAACGGAGGATTGGACACTCGTTATAAATAGTAGAACATGGGGTTTCTGTTTAGTGTGTGTTCCAATCTGGGCTGAATTATCTATGCATCCTGAGTGGGGAAAGAAATACACGTCCCTAATGGTTGAAAGAATATGGGATATTAGTGTTTTATTCGCTAGTGTATTTCAATTCCAGGAGGAAAAGTGAATATATAAGGTTCCAACTCCTATCCGGATATATCAGAGAAGATACACCAGTACATCTCTTGTACAGAGAAAGCAGTGTTGATATTAAAGGAAAGAACTTTCCCTTTAATCAGTCACTTCACAGGTGCAGGGAAAATATGTCACTATAGCAAATTCAACCTAAACAGTCAATAAGAGGGGGTGACATAACGAATGGCAAGAAACATGTTTTGGTGAACTTCAGTGAAAGACCTTTATTCAAGCAGAGCAAATAGGCTAAATTATAGTGCAATTAGGTAATCACCTAAAAGAAACATTGAAGAACACGAGAACATTTAACATAGAAATTAGAGACAATATGTAGAACTGTGGTGATGTGGTTTTTTCCGGTGTTAGATAAGTACTTTCATGAAACAGACTCGGGCGAAGTCATAAACTTACTGGAATATTAATACTGTACGGTGATTCAGTGGTGAACAGTTTTGTTTCTGTCAATAACGGATTTACCTTCACTCAAGCATACGGAACATCCAGGGTGAGACCTTTCCTGTTTTATGTGCTGTCCAGTGGTTTGGCAAAATGATTGGGCGAGATGTGACACCGCTGCTAGACATTCAGAGTTCATTCTTGCACCAACAATAGAATACACTATCAACTACGCTTACACAGTCCATACATACACCAGGCATAGTTTTATTAATAAATATTTTATTAATCGTTGAAAGGAACTGTTGTCGGAGTATGTGCTGAGGGTATAATAGAGAGAGAGAGAGAGAGAGAGAGAGAGAGAGAGAGAGAGAGAGAGAGAGAGAGAGAGAGAGAGAGAGAGAGAGAGAAAGGAATAGATATATGGAAGGGAAGACAGAAGGGAGGAGTGTAGACAGAAGTCAGTCAATAATTCCAAAAGATAATAAATTTGAAGATGTGCTTGTTGATTCCACTTTCCTCCCGGGAAAATAAGTGACATAATTGGTGGAGCAGCGGGGTACACTACATAATACCCACATGACCTGAAGGCGTAACAGGGCGTATGCATAGAGGGATTGTAACAGCGCTCAGATAAATAGGACTAACGAGGTCTTTGTTTGAGTATAAATAGAGATTTATTTCAGCTTGATGACAACTTCTACAACCTTCATACAACATGGCGTCTTCTCTCCTCCAGGCCCAGATGTTGACTGGTTCCTAACAACAAACTACGTCACGACTTGAGCATCTTTCTTCCCATTCCATCCTGATGCTCAAGCGTGCTGTAGTTTTGCCCACCCAATATACACATACTGCTACACCTTCCTATGTTTTCGAAAGACTTTTTCCCTTAAAAAGTCTTTACTCCCAATCCCCCTACTCTATTCTCCCTCTTTCCTTACCTCCCACAACTCCTCTAATCTTTCCCAAACCAACTTTATTTTAAGTAAAACAATCTATTCGTAACTCTTTCCCCTGCCATATAGTAAACCACTATACATTTCTTGTTCTTTCTTGGCTCTTCAAAGTTCCTATACAAAATATATATATCATAAGAACAGCTCGTATAATCGCTATCGTACACTTGACATTATGAAATTCCTCACTCTTTCACAACACCGGATAAACAGAAAACAATGTAGTTAGAAAAAGTAAAGACGGGGTGCGCACCCAGTGAAAAGTATAAAGAACGAATAGTCAACACAATCACATTTACATAAAGCAATGAATAGTCAACACAATCACATTTACCTCTCTTGCCAACAAAAAAAATTTTTTTGTAAAATTTTAAAAAAAATACATCTTATGAAATACATCTTTGTTCCCTATAAATCAAGTTGATATAAGTTTTCTCAACATTTATATATTCAACATTTATATTGCCATCCACAATTTATATTTCCGTTATCTCATCTTTGACCACGAGCCAACGTTCATATTCCATGAACATTGTTAATTTAATTAACGCTGATTTTTCACAGCTCCTATATCTTGCCCCCTCACATCCCATGATCTGCTTCCTTGTCCACCTATATATATACCCCAGCTTATATGATGCCATTCACAGTCATATACCCAACCTTATATCTTCATATAATGCAGCTCCTATTTTACTTTCTCACAGCCATCCCCGACCTATGTTTCTAATACTTCATATCCATAAGAACCTTTTCATGCCGATTATCACAGCCACATAATATTCACAAAGAGAATGTATGTGTCTCTCTATTAGCCCCTTAGTAGTTTTATTAACTCTTTTCAGAACGAAGGTTCTTAAATAAAGCCCCATGTATTTTCTCTATTCTAGCCAACACTTACTTAATTAAATTTGTAACATATTTACTAATAAGGTAACCTAATACACAAAACAACTTATTTAAATTATGAGTTAAGCGAAATAAAATCAAAACAGGACATCATACCCCCCAAATAGTTTTTTATACAAATTTATGTTTCCCCTCATATTAACTAAAGATATCAACTCATTCAAAGAAAAACACATTTTAAAATAATACAACATGCATCTTATCAAATCATAAGAAAATATTCTATTATTACCTATCACTACTGGTCTCTTTTACGGACCAATAGTTTGTACGCAAAAGTCTAAGAACACAACAATCCTATTCTACAATCAAATAATAACAATCATTTTACAGGACCAAACCAAGCAAAAAAAAACATATTATATATGAGGCATTAAAAACTCAGATTCAATAAAACAACTGTCTTCTCGCTAAAGAGAAGTTTTTCAAAAAAAATATAATTCACTTAGAATTAACTACGTAAAGTGACCCAGCAACATTGGCCTCTTATACGAACCAATGTAACACATATCTATTCACACAAGTCATTCCATTATTTTTATAACCGAGAAAACCAAACAACTCACTGCCAAGTATATATATATCTGTTACCTACAGACCAATTTCTTAACTTAGAACAATATCTGTTCTCTCCACACAAAAAATAATCACTAATCAACAATGACCGTACTATCATTGATTCTCTCCCCTCACAATTTTCTATCTTTTACCAGACTAACTCCTAACACATCACAATATCTGGAATATCATCTTAAGCAAGCACTGTAAACTACAGGTCAACTCATTTTATCTATTACTAGTGTGGCGACTATCCCAATGTCATCTCAATGTACCAGCCGTCATCTATCTACTAATAGAACCTATGGCTCGGCACACCAATTGTTTCCCTTGGATTTGTACCAAGCATCACTACAACTTCTTAATCATTACCGTTAACCACGGTATTTCTAGCACCAATAAAAACTTGTCTATTTACTATAGAGTACATCTACCTGCTGTACCATTAACTAACTTATCTATCTACGAAAACTCAAGAAGTTGAAACATAAAATCAACCAGCAATTCCATCACAGAGAGAAAAAAAAATGTATGCCTCACTCGAACCTACATCTATATTAGTTATCTCAATGCTTAACTACTCCTCAAGACCATTTATGAAAAGTATCCATAGAAGCCTTTTCCATTTCCACCGTTTCATATACTTCATCAAGTATCTCTTTCCTTTTTACATCATGAAACTTATATCTTGCTATCTGCAGTATTTTCTAATCATTTACTTCTTACGTTTCCACTTCTTCAATAACTCCAAGTTTCTTTGAATAAGTGCTATCTCCACATCAATATCTTCTTCTTCGTATAACTTATTAGTTTCTTCCATACTACTATTTGATTCTGACTTTTCATCCATTTCCTCTTCTTCACCTGTATGTCTCTCGTTAGCAGCCGCTAATCTCTTCCGTTCAATATCCCATCTAATTTGTCTATCATTATTTCTTAAGGACCTTTCTAGTAGAGGCATATCTTCACCGCTTGTTGAATAATCTCTAATTCTTCTCTGTCTTTTTACTTCTCTTTCTCTTTGTTTATCCATTCTTCTTTTCGTTGCTTGTCTAGTATTCTTAAATGGAGCAGCTATTTCCTCTTCCATAGATTCTATACTATCATAATGACTCTCATTCACATTTTCTTCTTCTACCGTTTTCGATATTGTCTGTTCTTGAGTATCATCGTAAACTGGAGTTGTTATTAACTGATTTTGTGCTGGACCTTTTCTAAAACCTGGGGTTATTGTAGCTCCTCTGACGACCTGTTCATCTAAGTATCCAGTGTCTGAATAATAATTATTATTATAATTATTATTTCCCTTCTCATCCTCATATCTTCTTAAATGTTCCACGTGTGCCCTTGCCACATGTCCCGTGACCTGGTTCTTGATACTATACGATACTTTTCCTAGCTTTTCCAAAACGTCATAACCTGGAACCCAACGAGCATCAAACTTAGAATTCCTTCTATGTTTCTTATAATAAACTCTATCACCTACTTTAAACTCCTGTAATTTTGTATTCACGTTTTTGTACTTTTTCTGTCTTTCTCTAGCTTTAATTATATTATTCTTTAGTCTTACGTGTGATTTATGCATTTCCTGTATGATAGTCTCTTGAAAGTCTTCCCCCATATATTTCCGTCTTGGTTTTAACAGATTATCTATAGGTAGTACTGGTTCTCTCCCGTGTATTAAATAGAATGGTGAAAACCCCGTGCTCTCATTGTGATTTGTGCGTATAGCGCTAAGCGCTGGTCCCAGGAACAAATCCCAATCTTTTTCATGTTCATCGACGATCTTTGCTATAATATCGTATAATGTCCTATGTTGTCGTTCGTTCTTAGCATTTGAAGAAGGTCTATAGTATGAGGTCTTTATATGGTTTATATTCAAATCTTTTAATAACTTTTCGAATTTTTTATTTACAAATTCCTTACCATTATCCGTAAGTATACTTTGTGGGCAACTAAATCTTGGTACGAACTCTTGTAAAAAAATATTAATGACAGTATCTGCGCTCTTATCTGGGATTGCATAAACTTCCGGCCAAAGACTGTAGACGTCTACTATATAAATTAAATACACGTTTCCTGACAATGTTCTAGTGTGAGGACCCGATATATCTAAATTAATTTTTTGCATAGGAAACTGAGGAATATCTGTATCTTGTAAGGGACACTTAATTGTTTTCATGTTCCTTAATCTGCATCTTTCACACGTATCTATATATTTACAAGCAGATTTAAATAAGTTCGGCCAATCATATTTACTCGTAAGTGCTTTCACCAACTTATCACGACCGAGATGACCATTCTCATCATGATATGCTTTTAAAACTTCATTTTCCAAATGTTTTGGAATATATTTCCTTAGCTGTTCGTTCCTTTCACTCATATAATATAACTGTTCGTCGTCTTGCAAAACTAAATAATTCTTCTTATATTATTCTCCTCCGTTTTTTTTAATTTCTGTTTTATTTGTAAGACTTTTGGATCTAATTCTTGTTCTTCTTTCATATTAAATTGTGCTAAATGTGGGTCTTCTCCTCTAGGTTCAGACTCTTGATCCGATGGTAAACTCTCAAACTCTTCTCTATTTATTATGGCAGAATCTAATATATTTACTTGCCAGTTTCGGTCGTCGATCTCTGGTTCACCTTCATCTTCTGTGTCTCCTTATGACTGTGGATACGGGATCCTAGACAATAAATCAGCACATGTGTTACTCCTACCTGGTATGTATTCAATTTTTGTATTGTATTCCTGTAGATTCAATGCCCACGTCTGTATTTTCCTGTTCTGCACTGGAGCTTCTAACAGAGATTTTAAAGGCATATGGTCAGTTCTAATAACAAAATTTGCGTTATGTAAATAGTAGTTAAGTTTCTGTAGAGCATAATGAATAGCATAAGCCTCCTTCTCAATAGTCGACCATTTCTTTTGAGACCTGCTAAGTTTATGAGACAAGAAATAAATTGGCCTTTCATTTTTAACTCCTGGTATTCCAGATTCTTTTCCTTCATATGGTTGAAACAAACACGCTCCTATAGCACCATCTGAAGCATCTGTATATAGTATTAACTGTTTATTCAAATCTGGATGCGTCAATAGTGGTACCACTGTTAAACTGTCTTTTAAAAACTCGAACGCTTTTTGACACTCATCATTCCACTTAAATCTAGCGTATTTGCCCGTTAAGTTAGTAATAGGTTCAGCTATTTTTGAAAACCCTGGGATAAAGCGCCTATAATACCCACAGGTTCCAATAAAAGCACGCACTTCTTTTACGTTAGTTGGAGGAGGTAACTCTTTAATAACCTTTATCATGTCTTGGTCTGGTTTAATTCCGTCTCTATTAATAATATACCCCAAATATTTTGTTTCTGTTTTTAAAAACTGGCATTTACTAAGCTTCAATTTAAAATCATGTATTCTCAATCTGTCGAATACTAATCTTACATGTTTTAAGTGATCATCCACATCCCCTGCTGCATATATCAGAATGTCGTCTATGTATGTCAATGCAAACTTTTGCATACCCTCTAATACCTCATTTATTAACAGCACGTAGTGAGATGGAGCCGTTCGAACCCCGAATGACATTCGTAAGAATTCGTAAGAACCCATATGAGTACAGAATGCGCTTTTCTTTTGAGCATCTTCTGACATCGGGATACACCAGAATCCTGATCTTGCGTCTAGTGTCGTGAAGAATGTAGAGCCATTAAGCAACCCAAAATATCATCAATCACCGGCAGTGGGTACGCTACATTCTTAGTGATTTTGTTCAACGCCCGATAGTCACAGCAGAACCGATTTGAACCATCAGGTTTGGTCACAATTGCTATCGGAGATGACCATTCTGACTTCGATCTTGTTAGTATCCCTGCTTTCAACATATCTTCTATTGCCTTTTCAACAACTTCCCTATTTCTTAATGGAGTTTTATATGGTTTTAAACTAATTGGTGGATGGTCTCCCGTATATATTTCCATTGTAACTGTTTTTGTCCTTCCCAATTCTAAATCATTAATTGCAAAGACATCCTGATTTTCTTTTATAAGTTGTTCTAATACTTTCTTATTTTCTGGTGGAGCTTTTAACTGTGCCAACAATTCTTGTTCCCTTGTCATTTTGTCTAGTGAATGTATTTGGGCTGTATTTCTTCTGAATGGATGGATCAATTCATCCATTTGTACGTTCCCTCTTCTTCCGCGTCCGCGTCTGTTATTAACTCTTTCACTAGAAGTTTCTGAATAATTTGTTCCCGACATTTCTACTCTATCCGTTGCCAATATGTCACTAATGTTATGTTCTAGTTTGGCTATTACACATCCTCTGTATAATTTAATTTCTCTACCTGTGTTGTTAATAATCATTACTGGAAAGGTTAAGTGTTTATCTAACGATATTATTGCATCCGGGACTTCTAGACCAGGCTCATCAATTACTTCCTTTTGCAATTCAGTGATTCTAACTGTGTGTCCTGCCACATAATATGGGTGTCTCTTTACCTTTGCTTGTATCAAATTAACCGACTGTGGTTTTAACGTCGTGGACATTTTAATTCTAATTAGTGCCGATATATGCATGTCTTCTTCCATATCTACATACACGTCCTTGAATTTTAATTTGTGTAAATCAAAGAGAAGTCTTACTCCGTTTTTTATTTAAAAATCTCTTCCTATAAGCATGTTTCTATTTAAATCTTTCACTACATGAAAAAGATGTCTTACGTTGATCCCCCCTAATTTAAAATTGATCATTGTCTGTCCAATTACTTGTAAATTCTGTCCTGTAACAGAGTGAAGATTATTATGACTCTTAAATATTCTACAATTTCTCATTATTTTATATAAAAACTTTCTTTAATTATACTAACCTGAGCTCCTGAATCAATTAATGTACGAACTCTATATTTTCCTATTTCTATTATACATGAGCTATGATCTGTTTTATTTTCTGTAAACTGTTTGATTTCATCTAGTTGAAAGTATTCTCTACTCGTCCTACTATGCCTGTTATTAACATATTCTTTAAACCTTGGGACCTTATTATTTTCCCTCCTACAACAGGTCCTATTTAATAGGTAGGGCGCCGGTTTTCCTGCGTTCTTGTACCTGTAAAATTCCTGTGTCTATCTTCAACATTCCTATTCAACCTGCTAATGCCATTTCTACTTTGTGTATTCGACTGGACACGCCTGTTATCACAAAAACGAGAAACATGTCCGCGTTGACCACAAAACCAACAGACTATATTTGTGTTGTTCGTTTTACCTACTGTCTCACTTGTAGGATACCTCATTTGTCTTCTTTCATCATAAGCACTTCTATTACTACCTTGTAACGTCTGTATACCTCCTCTCCTATTCCATCCGAACCTTGTTTGTCCTATCTCCATAGGCTCCTCAATCCTGTCTTCTCGACTAGTTCCTATTTCTCGTCCTGTTCTCAATCTAAATCTACGTCTCAAATTTTCTTCTTGTACCGCAATATCTACAGCTTGTGATAACCTCTCGGGGTTTTCTCTCATCAGCTTAAACTTCAATCCATCGGATTTTATGCCATCTACAAAAATCCCGACTAACATCCTCTCCACCTCATCTCCTCGTACATTCTGTCCTAAGAATGCTTCTTCAGCCAGGTTAATCAACCTATCGCTGAACAATTGTACCGCCTCTCCAGTGTTTTGTTTAGACTGTCTCAACACCGATAACGCATGCTGTGGATCCGTTATTTCCGCGTACTTATGGGCCAGGTCGTCTTTGAACTGCTCCCATGTCTCATCTACTCTAGCCTCTAATTTCCTTCGGATATGATCTGAAACCGGTTCTGTTGCTGCCTGATAAGCAAGTCTCATTTTCTCTTCATCTGATGCAGACACCAAATATGCATATTTCTCTATGGAAGTTACCCACTTCTTAAAATCTCTTGCCTTTCCGCTAAACTTAACAATTTCCGTTGCCATTCCTTTTTGTTTCATGACCGTATTAAGTCTATCTATTACTGTTCCTACCCCCGTCAAAACTTGTGCCAATGAATCTTGCTCTGTCATGCTGAAATATTTCTGTATGCACCAATAAATCAAATTCACATTTGTAACCAGCTAAATTAACAATATGATCGTATTTACTTTACACAATAGAATTGTTCAACTAGTCAATTGTACTTAAAATAATATTTACAGTTCACCAATTACCTTAATTTGCTCCCGATCCAAGAAAGACGGATTCTTCTACGTTCGTTGTCAGGTAGAATTCAAACGCCAGGAGTCTGTGTTAGTTGAAATGTTCCTCCAATCGATCACGCACTTCAGGTAGTTTCTTCTTCTAACGTCTCAGTAACTTCAACCCCTGGTTGGGTCCCTACCAGCCTTGCACCTTCTATTCACCCGATAACAGGGCACATCAAAGCGACGTCTTGAGAATCGGTGTAATTCAGGAAAGCGATAATTTGGGTCCCCTCTTCAGTAGGTCGGCAGCCCAGTCTGCCTCTCCCACTTCCGAGAGTTCCCTAGCGGTATAGCTGTTAATGAGCTTTTCATTTCTTCTTATTCTTCAAAAAGTCTCAAGGTCAGGATTCTGCGGCTTTTAGTTCGCTCCAGGCAATCTATCTTAACGAGAAGTAGACAACTGCTCTGTTAGTAAAATGTTTCTACTTGATTCGACTTGCCTTGAAGGTTTCTTTTTCCTGAGCCTCTTATTTCAAACGATCCAGAAAAAACGTGCTGGTCTTTCTCACTCTTTTGCTCAGCAAGATGATCACCACTGTACAGCAACTCACCCTGGCAAGCCGGCTTTCATAACTCAGGTGACAACGACTGCCTATACATCTAGGATTCTTGATAGCAGCGAGGATTCTGAAAAATATTTACAGACAACCACCCCTAGTCGGGCTTTTGGCTGCTGTAATTCTCACAGACGACGTAGTGGCCATTTATCAACTTCGCTTTTTCGTTCAACATAAGTATAGAACCGTGCCGTAATTCTGTCTCTGGGTAATTGATGCAAGCAGAACGAGATCTTCAATACTTTGTATTTACTTCGATGTTCGACCTGGACAACATATTGTGATTCTGCGACACTCCAAGTTCGTCTCCTGTGTCATGGGCACCAATTTAGTCCTCTGTAACAGCGCTCAGATAAATAGGACTAACGAGGTCTTTGTTTGAGTATAAATAGAGATTTATTTCAGCTTGATGACAACTTCTACAACCTTCATACAACATGGCGTCTTCTCTCCTCCAGGCCCAGATGTTGACTGGTTCCTAACAACAAACTACGTCACGACTTGAGCATCTTTCTTCCCATTCCATCCTGATGCTCAAGCGTGCTGTAGTTTTGCCCACCCAATATACACATACTGCTACAGGATACCTGCATATTGGCACAGGCATAGCGGAGTACCTGCATGTTGGGACATACTGATTGGAATAAATATAAGTGTACATTGATGACTTTTAATGGAAGGACGTCCATTGGATATATGGTGCCATTACGTTTATGGTAGAAACATTTCATTAATGCTGGTGACTTTACAGTGAGAAAGTTCCAGACAGGGTGAATGTGGATAGGTGGTAAGACACATTACATACCTAGTCACACGGTCACACGCCTACATAAGTCTTTATCCTATATCTCCTCTTGTGGATGAGAGAGTGGTTGTGATGTACTGTGTGGTGTTGTAGATTTATAATATTAGATATACATAGTGGAAATTGATATAGATTATAATAGATTATCTGGCTATAGTGAGTACTTCTTTACTGCCTTGAAGTGCCTGTACTCTATTTGCGGACTTACCTTCTTAACTATGGCAACTCCTAAAGTAACTACAGCCGAACTGAGGGCCAACGGGGAGGCAATTGGTTTAGCTGGTTCGGAACTAACTGATTACATACAGGAAAGAGAGAGGGAAATTCGTCAAGCAGAACGAGAAGATCGGAAGGCCGAGTTGGAATTGAGAAGAATAGAGGTGGAGACCAAACGAATGGAAATGGAACAGGAGGCCAAGCGAATGGAAAGGGACCAGGAGACCAAGCGACTGGAAATGGAACAGGAGGCCAAGCGAATGGAAAGGGACCAGGAGACCAAGAAACTGGAAATGGAACAGACTGCCAGGAGACAAGAAATGGAACATGAATACCGCATGAAAGAGTTAGAACTCAAGACACAAACTAAGGGTGAAATAGATGCAGCAGAAGGAAGTTCATCTTCACCTGGGGCAACCCACATGATTGGACAGGGTTACCATGCCATGAAGTTTCCCTTGGCGGTCTTTGATGAAAGTAAAGAGAAGATATACCAGTTTTTGGATCGGTTCGAGGCCATGGCAGTCGCTATGGGATTAGATAGAAGCCGATGGGCTCTTAAATTATCCCAGGCATTACGTGGTTCGGGGTACGAGGTCTACACACGCCTACCACCAGGACATGAAAATCAGTACTAGGAATTAAAAGCCGCTTTGATGAAACATTATGAAGTCACAGCACAAACGTATCGGAAAAAGTTTAGATCGTCTAGACGAGAGCCGGGAGAACTATTCGCCGCCTACAGTCTGAGGCTGAAATCCTATCTCCAGAAATGGATGGACTTGGCAGAATTCATGAGGGATTATGAGAGTCTCGAAGAGATGATGGTGGTCGACCAGATGCTAAAGCAAATGTCGAAACCTCTCAGAACCTTCTTGGGAGAACAAGGGGCGAAACGGATTGATGTTGTGAATAAGCTGGCGGAACGATTCGTAGAGGTACATGGGGAGGCTGCGGAACTCAGTATTCGAACCAAAGATCAGGAGAAACAAGAGAAAAAGAAACCTAAAAACTGGGAAGGAGAAAAAGTGGAAACTTATATAAATGCGTCAATGGAGAGTTCAGAGAAGGTGAAGGAAGGAAACCAGAGCACCTCGAATTCTTCAGCGAAACGACCGTGGTCCGAGAAGTGATGTTCATTCTGCAAGGTGCCCTCTCATAACACGAAGGACTGCAGATCGACACCTAAAAGTTCTTACTTCGCAGCATGCACAGTGATTCCTACGACGGTGATCACAGACAAGGCTGAGGTCGGCGAAGGAGCTAGGAACAAAAGGACACACGGAAACCTAGGAAGGGAACATGGTGCACACACTGCCGGTCGAAAACACATAATACTGTGGACTGCAGATGCAAGGCAGAAGACGCCAATTGCATAACCAACCTCGAGGAATCAAAATAGGAAGGCAAGGAAACGGTCAAGGAGATGAAAGACACTAAGGATCAAGAGAGACCACCTGTGGTTGAACTGATTGAAGTAAATGGCCAACAGGTTGCTTGTCTCTACGATACAGGTTTGGATGGGGAAGCTGTGATAGACGCCAGCTTGGTACGCCCAGACCAACTTACAGGGGAGACCATAGAAATACATCCGGCAATGAGGAGTGCTGTTACCATGACGCTGCCAATTGCCAAGGTGGAGATTAAATCCAGGTACGTCACGGGCATTATTCCAGCTGCTGTATTATCTGTCTCCTTATTTCCCATGATCATTGGCACGAAATATGTCTTTTTGGGGATGCCGAAACAGCCATCCGACCAGGGAACAGTAACCAGTGGATCTCAGGGGAAGGAAAAAGAGGCAGAGACACTATGTGTCAACTCAGTGATAGGGGAATTGCATACTGCCCAGAGGAAGGACACTACGTTGCATCCTTGCTACAGGAAGCTGCAAAGAAGTGCTGAGCCAGCAGAACGGGGACAGTACTTTCTGAAGAATCGACTACTCTATCGGAGAGCTGGGAGGGGAGATAAACTGCACGAGCAGTGGGTGGTTCCAGAGACCCACCGTCCTCACATTCTTCAGAGTGGACACATCATAGGCGAGAATCGACATATGGGTGTCAGAGAGACCTTGCAGCAAATTTCCGGCCATTATTGCTGGCCAGGAATGACCGGTGATGTACGCCGGTGGGTGAAATCTTGTTCAGAGTGCCAGAAAGCACCACCCAACAAGCGGACTAAGAGGAAAATAGCTCTTAAGGTGGAAGACAAAGTGGAAGTGTGGGGTCCAGCAGAGACCAATATACTCCAAGTAGGATGGAAAGGACCTTATCCTGTGGAAAGGGTTGTGTCCAAGAATACCTATGGAATCCGGATCGGGGGAGAGGGAAAAATCTCCCTAGGCATCTCATTCGGAAATATGAGGAGAGATCCGAGAGTAAAGCTCCGCATCTTATGGTGATGGCAGCCATTGGGACAAAGGTTACCAGTCCAGACGAAGACCAGAGATCGCCAGTACAACATAGGAGGGCCTATGGGACAGTACGTGATAGGTCAGATTTACCCAACGAAAGGAGGAGGGAAATCACATGTCAGGGAAAGGACAAGAGGGAAACTTTCCCTAGTAACCAAGTTCAGAAGGGGTGGGTAACGTCGGGAAAGGCGCAGGATACCCAGGACTCCAACCGAAGATTGGCTGATCAGATCCCATATCGTCCAAGATGGTCCTGGAAGCACAAGTTCAGGAGGTTTGGGAAAGACGACTCGGTCCAACGAGGACGAGGCGGAACATCCCCAGAGGCAAAGTCGGGGGAAACCAAGAGAATATGGAAACAGTGTTACAGTAAGGATGGGACGATCCGTCTGTATTGTGAGCCATCGCTTACGCCAGTCGAAAGGAGGTCGACTGAACGTACAGGGGCGATGTGCCAGCACTAATGGTGATCATGAGTAGTATGGTAGGGTGTCTATGAGGTCGCCTACTGGATGAGGTGTTGATCCATGTGAGGATCATATCATATCATCAACACGTGATGTTCATAGCTACTTCAGAGAAGCTCAACGCACGGTGGATGTGATGGACGTTGTTGCTGCAACAGGACTTCACAGTGGAATACATCCCTGGTAAGGAGAAGGTAGGAGCGGATTTCTTATCTAGACATCCAACTCCAGAGGAATAGGAATAAGTTGGAGGATCATAGGAATCAAAACTACAGTGATGAAGAGTCGACGCGGTCAACTCTCTTAAGAGGGGGCCTATATCATGGAAAAACTGCAGTTTAGTGATTCCTTGATAACATACATATCAAAATACAATGAAGGAGGAGGGTTAACCATTGTGTACTTCATTCTGAGAGGAGGAATAACATTAACGATCATTGACCTACGAATATAATAATAGGATACAGGTGTTCGCAGAGTTCATTGCTTGACGATCGGAGCGTACGGACAGGGGACACGGGGGGAGATCGCGTTGTGGAAAAATGAACGGCGAAACGATCAACCAGTTAGAACGCTTTGCTGTATTCGCGTACGGGGAAACTTCGACCTGGACAAACACTGGAAGACGGTGATCAAAGAATAGATCTCTTTGAAGTGCGACGAGTGACAACGGAGAGAAACGAACAACTAACCACTATGTGATTTCACTGCTTTTTGATGTGCAGGATACGTCAAGAGACGAGGGTTGAGGATTATAGATCAAACAATCAACGGAGGATTGGACACTCGTTATAAATAGTAGAACATGGGGTTTCTGTTTAGTGTGTGTTCCAATCTGGGCTGAATTATCTATGCATCCTGAGTGGAGAAAGAAATACACGTCCCTAATGGTTGAAAGAATATGGGATATTAGTGTTTTATTCGCTAGTGTATTTCAATTCCAGGAGGAAAAGTGAATATATAAGGTATTATAATCTTAGTGTAATAGTTTTAGCAGGTGTCAGGTCTTAGTCAGATATGGCTGAGCTACCGTATAACAGTAGACGGTACTACCTGGTTTCTGTTAGCGCTGAACTTTGGGCGGCGCTTACCAAACCTGACACCCCACATTGTGCCAACGGCTTCGGGCGGAAGAGCGCAATTGGGAGGGTACAAGCCTTACCCTGGTGCGAGGAAATGCAAGCTAAAGACAAAATGTCATGGCAGGGCAGACCAGGCCCTAAGCCTTTGTTGGCGACTGGTCTAGGATCGAAGCTCCGACAGGCGGACAGTTAGAGCATTGCTTTGCTGATCCGGCAGCTTCTGCAGCTTGTCTTGTTCCAGATGTAGGGGTGTTACCTTTCCTCTGGAGTAAACTAGGCAGGCCGAGAGAGGGATCATGCTGCATGGGCAACACATGATCTCTATATTTTAGCCCAGGCTTTGTGCTATGGAGAGGCAATAACTCCATCCCTGGTCTTAACCGGTCTCGGAATCAAAGCGAGAGGCAACTGTTACGGGTTATAAGTCCTTGTCAGTTGGCGTAGACATGGGGCGCCACGCGTTGCCTCTGACGGTGGGAGACACCTATAGGTGTCACTGATCAGCTACCGCCCGCCTCAAGCTGGGCAGCCCCCAGCCAATTGGGTGCTGATCCGCCACAGCCTGCCTGCTTCAATGGGTGCTTGGGGCTAGGACAAAATCTGAATCGCAGGCTGTAAAACCAATGCACCAGGTAAAAATAAAAATAGAAACCTCAAGCTACGGCTTGCAACCTGGAACGTGAGAACCATGTGTCCAGGATTTTCCACTGACTTGACCAATATTGACGATGTGAGAAAAACGGCTGTGATTGATGCCGAACTCAATCGTCTAAACATTGATATTGCTGGCCTGCAGGAGACTCGCCTCGCTGAGGAAGGGTCACTCAGGGAAGACAACTACACCTTTTTCTGGAAGGGTAGAGGGCAGGCAGAAAAAAGGCAACACGGTGTGGGCT
Organism: Cepaea nemoralis; assembly: GCA_014155875.1. Taxonomy (NCBI): domain Eukaryota; kingdom Metazoa; phylum Mollusca; class Gastropoda; order Stylommatophora; family Helicidae; genus Cepaea; species Cepaea nemoralis. Next base: position 4,653 of record JACEFZ010011329.1, on the reverse strand, counting down.
TTGCAGTGAAGAATTCGCTACTTGGAATGATTGAAATTCCAGCAGGAGGAAATGAAAGACTATTATCCCTGCGCTTGGCAACCTCTTGTGGGTTTGCCACCATTATTACTGCATATGCACCGACACTCGATTCCTCTGATGATGTGAAGGATTCGTTCTATGAGGAGTTAGACTCCGTGATCAAGGCAGTTCCAAAATCTGACTACATTTATATGCTCGGTGATTTCAATGCTCGTGTGGGCAAGGACTCGAGTTCATGGCCAGTGTGCCTTGGAAAATACAACATCGGTCGCATGAATGGAAATGGGCAAAGGCTGCTGGAGCATTGCACCAGTAATGACCTATGTATTACAAACTCCTTTTTTAAAACAAAAGAGATGCATAAGGTCACATGGAAACATCCAAGATCTGGCCATTGGCACCAGCTGGACTTCATCATCACACGGAGACAACATCTGAACCATATATCATTGACTCGTAGTTACCACAGTGCTGACTGTGATACGGATCATTCTTTGGTTGTTGCAAGGGTTAGATTGAGACCAAAGAGAATCTACACAGCTAAACACAAATCTAGCCTCAGGATTAATATTATTAACACTCATGATCCTGAAAAGTGCTTTCAGTTTCAACAGCAACTTGAAGACGCTTTCACTGATACACCAGAAAATTGTACATTAAATGAAAAGTGGGGTCAAATTAAGGAAACTCTTTATAAAACTGCTGTAGGGGTTTACGGCACTGTGGATCATAAGAGGCAGGACTGGTTTGCGGCCAACAGCGAGACTCTGCAGCCCTTGATTGATAAGAAGAAGAAAGCTCTCTTAAGAAACAAGGAAAGACCAACGCGTAACACTCTGAGTGAGCTTAGGCAAGCTAGGAAGGATGTGCAAAAGGCTGCCAGGCAGTGTGCAAATGATTATTGGATCAAGTTATGTGAGTCCATTCAAATCGCAAGTGATAAGGGAGACATAAGAAGCATGTATGAAGGAATAAAGAAAGCCTGCGGTCCAGTGATCAAAAGAAGTGCACCATTGAAAACCTTGACTGGAGAAATCATCACTGATAAGAAACAGCAGATGGACAGATGGGTAGAGCACTATTTGGAGCTTTACTCAAGTGAGACCAAACTAGCGGATGATGCCCTCAACGCCATAGAGGCTCTACCAACTCTTGACCACCTGGACACACTTCCCACCATAACAGAAGTTAAGTGTGCTATAAATGAACTTGCATCTGGCAAGGCTCCAGGTAAGGATGGGATTCCAATAGAGGTTATCAGGAGTGGGCAAGACACACTCACTATACAGATCCACCAGCTAATAGAGCTATGCTGGCGTGAAGGACAAGTCCCACAGGATTTCAAAGATTCAAGCATCATAACACTGTACAAGAACAAGGGTGATCGGAGCGACTGCAACAACTATAGGGGTATCTCACTTCTGTGTATTGTTGGAAAAGTATTTGCCAGAATTGTTCTGCGCAGACTTCAAGTCCTAGGAGATCAAGTCTACCCCGAATCACAGTGTGGCTTTCGACAGAACCGGTCTACCACTGATATGATATTCTCATTGCGACAAATGCAAGAAAAATGCCGTGAACAGAATCAACCACTGTTTATTGCCTTCATCGACCTCACAAAGGCATTTGATTTGGTCAGTCGTGAGGGTCTGTTCAAGGCACTAAAGAAGATTGGCTGCCCACCAACTCTTCTGTCCATTGTGGAATCGTTCCACACAGGCATGAAGGGTATAATCAAGTTTGATGGTGCAACTTCTGAAGAATTTGAAATCAAGAGTGGAGTTAAGCAAGGTTGTGTACTAGCTCCCACCCTCTTTGGAATATACTTTTCACTTCTACTGAAATATGCATTTCATGATCAGGATGGTGGTATATACATTCATTCACGCTCAGATGGCGGCCTCTACAATGCTCAGAGATTGAAGGCTAAGACCAAAATTAGGAGGGTACTGATCAGAGAGTTGCTTTTTGCAGATGATGCTGCAGTTACGACCCACTCTGAGGAAGAATTGCAATGTCTACTATCTGCATTCTCCAATGCTTGTTCTGAATTTGGTTTAACAATTAGCAAAAAGAAGACACAGATTATGTCACAAGGTGCACATGGGGTACCATCAATCTTTATTGACGACGCCGAACTAGAGATAGTAGACCATTTTACATATCTAGGATCAGTGGTAAATAGCAAATTATCCCTAGATCAGGAAATCAACATCCGGATTGGTAAGGCAGCAACAACAATGCACAGGTTAAGAAAAAGAGTCTGGGAGAACAGGAAGCTTACCGCCAAAACAAAAGTCCTTGTCTATCAAGCCTGTGTCCTTAGTACTCTTCTCTATGGCAGTGAAACCTGGACAACTTACTCACACCAAGAGAACAACTTAAACAGCTTTCATATGCGGTGTCTGCGAAGAATTCTTGGTATTAAGTGGCAAGACAAAATCACAAATACTGAAGTATTGGAAAGATCAGGTTGTGTGACAGTTTATTCCATGCTCAGTCTTCGTAGACTTAGATGGATAGGACATCTTAGGAGGATGGATGATGGTAGAATACCAAAGGATATCTTTTTTGGTGAATTACAGATGGGTAAGAGATCTCAGGGTCGGCCTCTACTACGATACAAAGATGTGTGTAAGCGGGACATGATTGATACAGGCATTGATAATGCACATTGGGAGCAAGTCGCCGCTGAACGTGTTGCATGGAGGGCAAATATCAGAAATGGAATAAAGTCAAAGGAGAAAATTATTGCAGAAAAGTCACACACCAAGCGTTTGAGACGTAAGATGGTGCATGATGGTGGAAATGACCACGTGTTCACATGCACCCACTGTGAACGGACATTTACAGCGCAAATTGGCCTTATCAGTCACACTCGCTACCGCCATAGTTAAAAGTTATTATGCCTTTTTAAAGCACAAACTATCGTCTGTCAAGACGGCAAGGTGCCAATGAATAGTTTTAGCATGGGAAAATAGATGTGTGTGCATAGCGTTTACCATTGCTTTCTATTAGTGAACAGTTTAGACTTTGGTGAATTCATATGTCTTATGTGGGTGTTTACTTCGGAAGCCTTGTCATTATGGCTGGAGAAGGACACTTGCATAAGTAGTATTAAGTGGCAGACGCTTATCACTGGATTTGTTATACTTTTCACAGGTTCCAACTCCCATCCGGAAATATCAGAGAAGATAAACCAGTACATCTCTTGTACAGAGAAAGCAGTGTTGATAATAAAGGAGAGAACTTTCCCTTTAATCAGTCACTTCACAGGTGCAGGGAAAATATGTCACTATAGCAAATTCAACCTAAACAGTCAATAAGAGGGGGTGACATAACGAATGGCAAGAAACATGTTTTGGTGAACTTCAGTGAAAGACCTTTATTCAAGCAGAGCAAATAGGCTAAAATATAGTGCAATTAGGTAATCACCTAAAAGAAACATTGAAGAACACGAGAACATTTAACATAGAAATTAGAGACAATATGTAGAACTGTGGTGATGTGGTTTTTTCAGGTGTTAGATAAGTACTTTCATGAAACAGACTCGGGCGAAGTCATAAACTTACTGGAATATTAATACTGTACGGTGATTCAGTGGTGAACAGTTTTGTTTCGGTCAATAACGGATTTACCTTCACTCAAGCATACGGAACATCCAGGGTGAGACCTTTCCTGTTTTATGTGCTGTCCAGTGGTTTGGCAAAATGATTGGGCGAGATGCGACACCACTGCTAGACATTCAAAGTTCATTCTTGCACCAACAATAGAATACACTATCAACTACGCTTACACAGTCCATATAAACACCAGACATAGTTTTATTAATAAATATTTTATTAATCGTTGAAAGGAACTGTTGTCGGAGTATGTGCTGAGGGTATAATAGAGAGAGAGAAAGGAATAGATATATGGAAGGGAAGACAGAAGGGAGGAGTGTAGACAGAAGTCAGTCAATAATCCCAAAAGATAATAAACTTGAAGATGTGCTTGTTGATTCCACTTTCCTCCCGGGAAAATAAGTGACACAGGCATCACTTAGTTCTTGCGAACGACTTACTTCATGTAGAACATTCAAAATGCCAGCATGGTCCATGGCGCGTCCACTTTTGACAGTAGCCATACCTGCAAGCTTGTCAGCCCGCTCATTTCCATGTACACCCGCATGTACTGGCACGAAAATGAAACTAATTGTTGCCAGCCGAGACCGCTCCAGAGACAGCAACCACTCTCTTCGGATCCACCTCGTCTTTATCTTCTTGAGCATGGAAACATGCCCTAGTGAATGTCTGTGTCTCTAGCCATGTTATTGCTTTACTTACTGCCATGACTTCTATAGTCAGGCTACTTGTGGTCAAAGCAAAAGCACCAGAATTGTCCTTCACAATTCTCCCTCCGGCCTGAGTCGAAAAGGCTCATGAGCTTCTCACATGTCGGACGACCGACCCTTCTGTGTATATGACAGCATCACAGATCAACGCGTGTACTTCCGTTAAGATAGATGTGCGACAGGGATGTATAATGTCTCCAGGTCGGTTTTCCCTATGCTGTGAAAATATTATTTTTTTTTGGAAAAATGGGGTTTTAAAAGGGAAATTTTTGACTGGAATTTTTTTTTTTTCAAATTTT
>JACEFZ010011328.1:0-25612 GCA_014155875.1 Cepaea nemoralis | reverse complement strand
CTATCCTTTTCCCATCCACCCCATCCATCTATCTATCTATCTATCTATCCATCTATCCATCTATCCATCTATCCATCCATCTATCCATCCATCCATCTATCCATCCATCTATCCATCCATCCATCCATTCATCCATCTATCCATCTATCCATCTATCCATCCATCCATCCATCCATCCATCTATCTATCTATCTATCTATCTATCCATCCATCCATCCATCCATCCATCCATCCATCTATCTATCTATCTATCTATCTATCTATCTATCTATCTATCGATCGATCTATCGATCGATCTATCTATCTATCTATCGATCTATCTATCTATCCATCTATCCATCCATCCATCCATACATCCATCCATCAATCCATCTATCTATCTATCTAATCTATCTATCTATCTATCTATCTATCTATCTATCTATGTATCTATCTATCTATCTATCTGTCTGTCTGTCTGTCTGTCTGTCTGTCTGTCTGTCTGTCTACGATATAAACTCCGCCGCAGAGCAGCAAGCGTGAACGAATGCTTCTGATCGTTAGAAGAGGTGCCCCTTCGGCGGATGTTTCTGCCCCTTTACCGGAGTGATGGGGGTGGGAAGGGACTAAATATTCACCCATATATATATATATATATATATATTATATATATATATATATATATATATATATATATATATATATATATATATATATGTGTGTGTGTGTGTGTGTGTGTGTGTGTGTTTTGTGTGTGTGTGTGTGAGAGAGATAGAAAGAGAGAGAGAGAGAGAGAGAGAGAGAGAGAGAGAGAGAGAGAGAGAGAGAGAGAGAGAGAGAGAGAGTTTATCTTCTCTGTATCCTTACGCCTACGCTCCTGAACACCGTTTCACCCATAGATCTTATTTCTGTAATGTGATTTTCATCAATTATAAATATTTGAAAATTGTCGCTTTTCTCATTATATTTGACGTTTCACTTTGTATTTTCACAACAAAGATGTTGTAAGCGTATGAAGAGAGAATGCACCTTGTGTTCTTTTGTGGCGCTGTATTTGACAGCATCCATTTATCACTATGATGCTATTATTGAATCAGGAGATATACTGTTGATATATATGTATGGACGTGTGTTGTCCAGGGATGCAGAATACAATTTGTCAGTGGTTATGAATGCCGAGCCTTGGCGCTGTCTTATCTACCTGAATAGGTGCGGTATTCCCCATTGTAGCTCCACGGCAGACATAGCTTTGCAGTCCTTCCTGTGGCTCGTCTAGAACCTGAACTCCTGAGTGTTATGTTGAAACTAGTGTTATGTGTTTAACACTATTCACTAGAATGTCCACACACAAATAGCATCACTCTTAAGAGCACTGTGGTTGTTAGGTCTCAGTCACATATGTCTAAGCTACCGTATGACAGTAGACGGCACTACGTGCTTTCCGTTAGCGCAGAATGTTGGGCGGCGCTTACCAAACCCAACACCCTACATTGTGCCAACGGTTTCTGACAGAGGAGCGCAAATTGAAGGGTACAAGCCTTACCCTAGTGTGATGACATGGAATCTAAAGATTAAGTGTCATGGCAGGGCAGACCAGGCCCTAGGTCTTGGTCGGCAACTGGTCCTAGGATGGAAGCTCCGACAGGCGGAAAGTTAGAGTACTGCTTTGCTTATCCGGCAGCTTCTGCAGCTTGTCTTGTTCCAGGTGCATTGGTGTTACCTTTCCTCTGAAGTAAACTAAGCAGGCTGAGAGAGGGATCATGCTGCATGGGCAACACGTGGTCTCTAAATTCAGTACAGGTTGTGTGGTATGGAAAGGTGTAACTCCATATTACAAACTATCGTTTGTCGAGACGTAAATATTCAACAGAACAATGGCAGTCTTACAGGATCTATTCTCTTCATCAGGATGGATGTATAGTTTATCTCCATCGCCATAATTAAACGCAAAAATGTGTATATAATTCTAAAATAACAGTTATACTTCATTATAGCATGCCTCTAAAATAAAACCTATATATGCGATGTTTTGGTGTTACCTTTCCTCTGGAGGAAATTGGGAGGCTGAGAGAGGAATCCTCCCGCATGGGCACATGGTCTCTACAACTCAACCCAGCCTTTGTTCTATGGAGAGGTATAACATTCCCTACCCCATGGGTTGCTGTTGTGCCTTGTTAGAAGCACAATGTAACAAACTTTCGACTGTCAAGACTGTAAGACACAAGTGACAGGCGATGTGTTTTCGCCATGGCACTTTTTGGGTTCTCAGTTTCTGATGTTCCTTTCTCGACATCTTCCAACTCGAATACCCGCCTCTCTGAGTCTTTCCGACTCTCTGGCGTGAGTTTACCACAAACGCTACATGCGCCCACGCTTTCTTCTTGGACGACACTTCTCTCAGCACTGATATGAGCTTAACATGGCGCTTATCAGCACTCATGTCTTGATCTCCTAAAAGAATTTTAAACTTCAAGACGAACGACTTAATTGCAACTGGTTTTAACCCATATAGCTCGATCTATTTCCGTAGTGCGGCCTGCCAACAGCGTCGCACAAAACACGAACACCGTAGCTCCAGCGACAACCCCCGGGAGTCTCTGAGAAAACTGCCGAATGACATGACCCGGAAACGAACTGAAACTTCAGGAGCGCGAGGTAGGTCACATCGCTACGGATACTCCTTGCCTTGGTCTCCTGTGTACCTCACATCAACACAGATCCTGGCCGGCTACACTGACAGATCTTGCTGTTGGTTATATCATGATCCAAGTAAATTGGTCAAAATATGCTGACAACACCATATCTCTCTTGGTGTTCCACAATTTCTGACGTTAAATAGTCAAAAGTCTTAATGTAGTTTATGAAAGACTTTTGAAGATCTAAACTGAACTCTGAAATTTCTCAAAAGTGATTCTTGTTTTGAAAGAAATGTACTTGGTTCCTCTGCCTTGTCTGAAACCTGCCTGCAGAGACAACAATCCATCGCAGAGCAAGCACAACAATAGTCTTCCGATCGTCAGGTGAAGTCCTCCTTCGCCGAATGTTTCGACCCCTTCACTTCATCAATACTCTCTAGGTGAGGGGCCACCAGGGTAATTACTCCGCGGGTCTTTCTCCTGTCGCAAACTGCCTTCCAGTTTCCAGATATTTTAATCATTTTTCAATTTTCGGTGTTTCGACTTCACTGTAGTGAGCCGGGCTCAAGTTCACTGTTCTTAATTTGCCCCGTGGCTACCGGATCGGCATGGGACAGTAAAGGTTTTCGGTTCTTACTTCAGAGATCGGTTGGCTTTCGTTTCGGTGACAGACATGTTACACTTTAGTTTGCAGCCAGAGTCGTGGACCATCTTACGGTATTGATTTTTCCCACTCATCGTGTCGATTGCTCCATAGCCAGCACGACACCTTCTCTGCAGTCTCGCTCATCTGTTTTGTAGCGCGAGTTCTCGTTTGTTCCTTTATGGTTAGTTGCTTAAGCACACCGTACACGGAATTGGGAACCAGAGCTTTTGCGCCTATCTCTACTGCGAATAACTTGAAAGTATACCATTGTTGCAGCAATGTCCAATATATACAGAAACAGTGAACACTATTTTGGCCTACGCCAATTTATTTAAGGACAAGCTCTATGGGGATGTCAACAAGCTCAATCTGACTGATGCTCTCCTTGAATATGTATTGACGCCTGATGTTGTAGGAAGAAGATGATCTTCTTCTTCGTTAGCAGTCAAGATTACCACGTACAGATTTTGGTGGAATTTAATTGCTTTATGTCTTATCTGTGGTTAGCGGTGTAGTCCGTTTAGGCCCCCTCCCAAATCAGGTTTACGTTAAGCCATGGAAGCAGGTGCTAGATGGAGTGTGAGAGCATCCGACAGATTGTTGTTGGTTATGGTCTGCACTCTGCAGCGATAGGCAGTGAGTAGAGACAATGGCTATGGCCAACGGCTAATACAGTCACTGCCCAGGAGGAACGCAATGGCAAACTACCTTCGCCAAGAAACCTTAGCAACCATGAAATAAATCATAATAAGAAAGAGATCTGGTGGTGAGACGCCCCAGGTCCGGTAGATCAGATAACACTGGGGAAGAGTGTGACGCAGGGGCCAGTACTAGTAATCGTCATGACCGAGGTAATCCAGTTGGTGTTAACAAGGAAATACCATGTGTGAGACTAAGAATCAGAGTGAGACTAGGAACGTGAAATGTGAAAAGTCTGAATGAGGGAAAGCTTAAGGTAGAATGTGATGAGATTGAGAGGTTAAATATTCACATCTTGAGAATTAGTGAACATCGCTGGAGAAGAAAGGGACATTTTTAAAATGAAAATGGAAGTGTTTTCATATATTCTGATAGAGACGTCGGAGGCCAGAGAGGAGTTGCATTTTGTTTAGATAAAACAATAGCAACAACTTTAATTGGATATAACCTAGTTAATGATAGAATCCTCACTATCAGAGTTAGAGGTCATCCAAAAACACACCTCTCAAATATATATATATATATTATATATATATATATATTATACTATATATATATATAATTATATATATATATATATATATATATATATCTATATTATATATATGTCCTATGTATTACAAACTCTTTTTTAAAACAAAAGAGATTGCATAAGGTCACATGGAAACATCCAAGATCCGGCCATTGGCACCAGCTGGACTTCATCATCACACGGAGACAACATCTGAACCATATATCATTGACTCGTAGTTGCCACAGTGCTGACTGTGATCCAGATCATTCTTTGGTTGTTGCAAGAGTTAGACTGAGACCAAAGAGAATCTACACAGCTAAACACAAATCTAGCCCCAGGATTAATATTATTAACACTCATGATCCTGAAAAGTGCTTTCAGTTTCAACAGCAACTTGAAGACGCTTTCACTGATACACCAGAAAATTGTACAGTAAATGAAAAGTGGGGTCAAATTAAGGAAACTCTTTATAAAACTGCCGTAGGGGTTTACGGCACTGTGGATCATAAGAGGCAGGACTGGTTTGCGGCCAACAGCGAGACTCTGCAGCCCTTGATTGATAAGAAGAAGAAAGCTCTCTTAAGAAACAAGGAAAGACCAACGCGTAACACTCTGAGTGAGCTAAGGCAAGCTAGGAAGGATGTGCAAAAGGCTGCCAGGCAGTGTGCAAATGATTATTGGATCAAGTTATGTGAGTCCATTCAAATCGCAAGTGATAAGGGAGACATAAGAAGCATGTATGAAGGAATAAAGAAAGCCTGTGGTCCAGTGATCAAAAGAAGTGCACCGCTGAAAACCTTGACTGGAGAAGTCATCACTGATAAGAAACAGCAGATGGACAGATGGGTAGAGCACTATTTGGAGCTTTACTCAAGTGAGACCAAACTAGCGGATGATGCCCTCAACGCCATAGAGGCTCTACCAACTCTTGACCACCTGGACACACTTCCCACCATAACAGAAGTTAAGTGTGCTATAAATGAACTTGCATCTGGCAAGGCTCCAGGTAAGGATGGGATTCCAATAGAGGTTATCAGGAGTGGGCAAGACACACTCACTATACAGATCCACCAGCTAATAGAGCTATGCTGGCGTGAAGGACAAGTCCCACAGGATTTCAAAGATTCAAGCATCATAACACTGTACAAGAACAAGGGCGATCGGAGCGACTGCAACAACTATAGGGGTATCTCACTTCTGTGTATTGTTGGAAAAGTATTTGCCAGAATTGTTCTGCGCAGACTTCAAGTCCTAGGAGATCAAGTCTACCCCGAATCACAGTGTGGCTTTCGACAGAACCGGTCTACCACTGATATGATATTCTCATTGCGACAAATGCAAGAAAAATGCCGTGAACAGAATCAACCACTGTTTATTGCCTTCATCGACCTCACAAAGGCATTTGATTTGGTCAGTCGTGAGGGTCTGTTCAAGGCACTAAAGAAGATTGGCTGCCCACCAACTCTTCTGTCCATTGTGGAATCGTTCCACACAGGCATGAAGGGTATAATCAAGTTTGATGGTGCAACTTCTGAAGAATTTGAAATCAAGAGTGGAGTTAAGCAAGGTTGTGTACTAGCTCCCACCCTCTTTGGAATATACTTTTCACTTCTACTGAAATATGCATTTCGTGATCAGGATGGTGGTATATACATTCACTCACGCTCAGATGGCGGCCTCTACAATGCTCAGAGATTGAAGGCTAAGACCAAAATTAGGAGGGTACTGATCAGAGAGTTGCTTTTTGCAGATGATGCTGCAGTTACGACCCACTCTGAGGAAGAATTGCAATGTCTACTATCTGCATTCTCCAATGCTTGTTCTGAATTTGGTTTAACAATTAGCAAAAAGAAGACACAGATTATGTCACAAGGTGCACATGGGGTACCATCAATCTTTATTGACGACGCCGAACTAGAGATAGTAGACCATTTTACATATCTAGGATCAGTGGTAAATAGCAAATTATCCCTAGATCAGGAAATCAACATCCGGATTGGTAAGGCAGCAACAACAATGAACAGGTTAAGAAAAAGAGTCTGGGAGAACAGGAAGCTTACTGCCAAAACAAAAGTCCTTGTCTATCAAGCCTGTGTCCTTAGTACTCTTCTCTATGGCAGTGAAACCTGGACAACTTACTCACACCAAGAGAACAATTTAAACAGCTTTCATATGCGGTGTCTGCGAAGAATTCTTGGTATTAAGTGGCAAGACAAAATCACAAATACTGAAGTATTGGAAAGATCAGGTTGTGTGACAGTTTATTCCATGCTCAGTCTTCGTAGACTTAGATGGATAGGACATCTTAGGAGGATGGATGATGGTAGAATACCAAAGGATATCTTTTTTGGTGAATTACAGATGGGTAAGAGATCTCAGGGTCGGCCTCTACTACGATACAAAGATGTGTGTAAGCGGGACATGATTGATACAGGCATTGATAATGCACATTGGGAGCAAGTCGCCGCTGAACGTGTTGCATGGAGGGCAAATATCAGAAATGGAATAAAGTCAAAGGAGAAAATTATTGCAGAAAAGTCACACACCAAGCGTTTGAGACGTAAGATGGTGCATGATGGTGGAAATGACCACGTGTTCACATGCACCCACTGTGAACGGACATTTACAGCGCAAATTGGCCTTATCAGTCACACTCGCTACCGCCATAGTTAAAAGTTATTATGCCTTTTTAGAGCACAAACTATCGTCTGTCAAGACGGCAAGGTGCCAATGAATATATATATATATATATATATATATATATATATATATATATATATATATATATATATATATATATATATATATATATATATATATATATATATATATATATATATATATGCACCTACATCAACAGCAGAAGAGGATGCGATTGAAGATTTTTACAGCACATTGCAAGACACATTACATAAGATTGGTCATAATGACATAACAATAATAATGGAAGATTTTAATGCAATCGTAGGTAGAGGAAGAGCTGAAATTGAGAGACACGTTTTAGCAACTGGAAACCGAAACAGTGCATTTGACAAATTAATTGAATTTTCCGTAGAAAATGAGTTAACGATAGCCAACACACTTTTTAAACAACACCAAAGTAGACTCTTCACATTGAAGTCCCCGGTTATTAGATGCAGATCTGAAATTAAAACTCAAAAAGCTTATCCCAGGGCCAAGGCCACTTCGTTTTGATCTCACAAAAATACCAGATGAATACAAAGTAGAAGTTAAGAATCGTGTTGGGGTCTTGATGTCTATACAAGAGAAAATGACATCTGATGAATTGGCAGTTCAAGCTAGACATATCTTGATAACAGCAGCCAAAGATCTAATTCCGACCAAGAATAAGCAACATAATCCATGGGTTACATTAGACATGTTAAAATTAATAAAACAACGAAGGGAACTGAAACAGAAAGGAGAAACCGATAACAGCGGGATGAAGTATAAATCTTCAACACGAGAAATAAGAAAGAACACAAGAAAGGACAAATCCCAGTATATACAAGATTGTTGTACTAGAATAGAGCAGTATCATGCGAATGGAAGAGATTACGAAATGTTCAAAGAAATGAAGTTATTGACAAGAAATGTTCAACCTCAATGTTATCTGTGACAAGTTGGGGAGATACCCTAACAGAATCTAGACACAATTCTAGAAAGATGGAAGGAATACTGCAGTGGAATGTGAGTGGCACCTTGCAGTCTTAACAGACTAAAGTATGTGAGTTGGAATGTGGCCAATATTCTATCACAATGCAGAGCTTCAGAGAACATGTGACGCCCAAAAGACATGATCTCTCTCTCTCGGCCTAGTCTTGTGTATTCCAGAGGAATGGGTAACCAATAAGTCTGGCACAAGGTAGGCTGCAGACGCTGCGCCAGCGTCGAATCCTACGAGACCTCGCCACCGACGAGCAGGTGGCGAGTGATGGCCAGACCCATGCCACCCACGGGACCGGCTTAGAGGCGTTTCAGACCAGTCCCATATGGTGAGGGCCTCGTACTAGACCGGACGCATAAGGGCGCGCACATCTGTCGATCACAAGTGTCCGGACCTGTGTAAAGCGTGCACTATCGTCAGACTCTCCACCTGACTTTTAGGCGGCCCTCGCGACCCGCGGGAATAGGCCCGCCAGAGCTACCACAGGAGACATTGCTTGTCTATTGCGAGCAATATCTCCCATCCTTCCATTGTGCGGCTCTCGCGACCAGCGAGAATAGGCCCGCCGGAGATTGTGCTCGTCTGCTGCGAACAAATCTCTACCGAGACTGAATAAGTAAAGAAACGATAAAAGTAGTGGTATTCCAATTGCGCTTGCGCTCCCATCTATGCTACACCCTTCATGTGTCTTCGCAAAGTCGGACTAGAGTCAAGCTCAACAGGGTCTTCTTTCCCCGCTGATTCTATCAAGCCCGTTCCCTTGGCTGTGGTTTCGCTAGATAGTAGATAGGGACAGTGGGAATCTCGTTATGATATAAATTATTGTGAGAATATGAATGAGATAATTGGTCCAATGACAGCAGAGACTGAACCTGAACCCTCATTAGATAAAATTGCATGTGCAATAAAGAACCTACAGAATAGTAAATCACCAGGATGTGATGACCAGCTGAACTAATTAAAGTCGGGGGAGAAGAAAGGATACAAATCTATCACGCATTATGTAAAAGGATATGGAAATATGATATATGGCCAAAAGATTGGAAGAGAACGATCTTCATTCCAATACCAAAAAAGGGCAACTTGAAATTATACATCAACTATAGAACTGTTGCCCTGATCAGTCATGCAAGTAAAATTGCACTACAAATCATAAGGGGAAGACTTCGTAAGAAAATGGAAGAAAAGATTAATGTGGGTCAAGCTGGATTTAGACAAGGAAGGGGAACAAGAGATCACATACTCAACATGCGTTTAATAATAGAGAAGAGCAGAGAATTTAATGTAAACCTATTCTCATGTTTCGTAGATTATTCAAAGGCATTTGACTGTGTATAATATCAGAAACTTTGGGAAATCATGAGGGAAATGGTCTTTCCATTACATGAAGTACAACTCATAACAATGCTCTGTTTAGATCAGCAAGCCGCTGTTAGAATAGATGGCGAGACATCAGGTTGGTTTTATATCAATCAAATCAAGGTATCCGTCAGGGTTGTGTGCTGCCCCCCCCCCCCCCTATTTGTTTAACCTGTACACCGTTAATATAATGAGAAATGTCAGCGATGATATGATTAAGGAGCATTATGATGCCCTAAATATCGGTTGTCATGAAATACCAGAAATTCAGTATGTGATGACACAGTATTACTATCCATCTCACAGAATGGTATAGAAAATCTAATAACTTCAAGCCAACAAATAATGAAAATCATAACTTATATCTTAATATAGCAAAAATAAAAGATAATGCATACAGATAAAACTACTATAAAGAAAGAAATATATGTTAATGAGGAAACATTAGAGGTTATGGAACATTTTGATTAAACATATTTGTTAATGAGGAAACATTAGAGGATATGAAACATTTTGAATATCTTGGGTCATTAATTACCAACAGTGGTGACACATTGAAAGAAATTAAAAGACGAATCTTTATTGCTTTGAAAAACTAAAACAGCTGAATAAATGGTGGTGTAAACAGATAGAACTACAAAAAATTAGATTTTTAAGAGCATGCATCTTTCCCATTGCAACATACTCCTGTGAGACCTGGACACTTACTAAACAAGCTGAACAGCGCATAAATGCCTTTCAATATAAATGTTATAGGTGGGTTCTAAGAATATCTTGGATACAAAAAGGAACAAATGCATCCATATGATAAGAGTTGAATATTGAAGAAGGTTGGCTACTAAAGACGATAAACCAAAGAAGATTGAAATATTTTGGTCACTTAAAATGTCATGAAAGTTTGGAGACTCCCAAAAGCGGGAGTCTCCGTGGCAAAGTGATCAAGCCGTTTGACTCGGGCTCCGAAGGTTGTGGGTTCGATTCCGGGCCGCGTCCTTCGGTTCACGAGTTAAATTTTTCGGAGACTCCTGTGGGTCGTCGCTAGAGCTACGGAATTCTTGCTTTGTACGACGCTTTCCGCGCTGCGGAAAGAGGCTGAGCCATATGGGATAAAACACGGTGCAATGAAGTCGACCCTGTCGACTTTTAAGCGACTTTATTTTTTAAGCGAAAGTTTGGAGAGAACAATAATGGAGAGGGGTATATGCCCGGGAAGAGATGAAGAGGAAGGCCAAAGAGAAGATTGGTGCAGAATGTGGCAGATGATCTCCAGATGGGTGTATCGGATGCGGATCATTTTGCTTACTATCGAGAAGTTTTCCGGAAGGTTGTTATGGGAGCGAAGTTCTGCAAAGGACATGCTACTGAATGAATGAATTAATGTCGTATTTAATTACGTTCATTCGTGTTTGTTGGTCAGGAATTTAGAATACGACTAGAGATCATGAACCTTAAGCCACAGAAAGATGCGACAGATCTATCTTGAACTTATGTCAGTAGAAGATATGTAAGTATGTTGTGTCCTTTCCGAATCTGCAAACCATGACCTCATCTTGCCTTGACAGTTTATGATAAGCATCAAAGTTCTTCTTGTGAAGCTAGCTTTTTGAGAATATTTAATTGAGACATGTTTGATGTTTCATAAGCTGAACTTAAATCATTTCAATGCAGAGAATCCCCAGCTTTGCAAGCTTATCTGTTTCCGCGCTGCTCGGTATGTCGTAGATTGTTGGTATCCATTGAATCGTAAAGTTGTCGAGAATTTTGGTCTAGTTTTCAAGGGAGAGAATCTGGTATGCCCTCTGACGCTTGTTTTTTTTTTTTTTTTTAATCAGTAAAAATCAATATTTTAAGTAATAAAAACCTCGTCCCATATTAAGGAATGAAGAAACAGAGACCTAGAAGGCAAAATACTGGGAGGAAAAGAGAAAGCGAACAGTAAGACGAAGTTTCTGTAACAATAGGACATTTGTGAAAGTTCAAATAAGTTAAATGTAGTACCAAAATTAATATATTTAACACAAACATAAAATAAGAACTGCTGTATGCTCAGAAACATGGAGAACGAATTGAGGAAACATGTGAATAGTCTAGCTAGAAAGTCCGCCCCCCCCCCCCCCCCCCCCGAAACCGACAGAACTAAATAAATAAAGGGAGTGTAAGCACAGACGCCATCAACAAAATATTGCACGATTTATGGCCTGGGGTATTTCACTGCATTTCGTCAGGTGCATACTGCCGAGTTATATATCAAAGTTAGTTGCATATCCTTTACATGACCTCTCAATCAACCCCTGCATTTGGGAAAGAGGGTGAGGTGGCTGTTTGTGAATTTTTTACATTGTTTAAAAACATTTTTTGCAAGTTTACGTTCAATAGTTTGCCGTTGCTTTCTGAATGACCGGTACTCATAAAATTGTATATAAAGAACGTCAGGCGGTCAGCTTTCAAATTGCCCGAACTGCGTCATCAAGCCCTTCTCCACAGAGCCGTCGATGTGGACAAACAAATAATACTTTGGCTGAAATCCTGAATACATAGTGTTTAATATTGTTGGAAGGTCCAGGGCGTTAGTCCCACGGAGGTCCAATACTTAACTTAAAACCCTGAATACAAAGTGTTTGATATTGTTGGAAGGTCCAGGGCGTTAGTCCCACGGAGGTCCAATACTTAACTTAAAACCCTGAATACAAAGTGTTTGATATTGTTGGAAGGTCCAGGGCGTTAGTCCCACGGAGGTCCAATACTTAACTTAAAATCTTGAATACATAATGTTTGATATTGTTGGAAGGTCCAGGGCGTTAGTCCCACGGAGGTCCTATACTTAACTTAAAATGGAGGTAGGCCTAAAAGCATACTAAGAAGAGAATTAGAGGCACGAGATGAATAATATGAAGGAGACATGAACAGAGCTGCGGGATATAGCAAAGGAAAAGGAGGTTTGGTGTGAATTTGTTGACGCTCTATGCTCCGTTTGGAGATAACAGGCCGTAGGAGATAAGTAGGGCACTTTCATCTGTCGTTTATCCATCAGTCTTAAATAGTTATTATTATGGCGTAACTTGAACTAATAATTATTTTTAACTTTTCTTTCATTGCTACATTTAACTTTGTTGTTCTAGTTCTTACTTTAACTACATCACTCCCAGACAGTTATTACTTTAGTACCTTTAAACATAGAGCGTTACTGTTTTAAAATAACATTTGACTATAACAGAAAGAGTTAACGAACTGTCCTTTTCTTCATAATCCTACGTCATTATCCGGTCATCACGAAAATAGATGAATTATTCCAATTAATTGGCGTTCTCGTGGAGTATTATTCATGCATGGACTGAAAACATCTTCGGCTCATAACAATCAGCATTAATGTGGATTCCACCCTAGCAGCAAATGATTCCCTCTGACAGACTTGTAGCGACATTACTAAAGGTCATATAGCCTACAGCAATGACAGACAAAGAAGAGCTGTTTAAGCGAGAAACTGAAGAGCTTCGTTATCTTGGGAAGTGGTATGTTCTGTGAGACAGCGACAGGGCCATTTCTTTCTAGTTAAGTTCCTCGTTTGTACTCTTACGGAACTCTATTTAGAGATAAATACTGGCGTGTCCTTGAGGAGTATTAGAGTAAAATAAGCTCATTTATAAGTCATAGAAACATTATGAGGATATTACGATACCAGCGTATTTTTGTGTGACCTAACAGCTCATAGAGCTTTATTTGGTAAGTATCGCGCCAGTCATTGATATCTCGGCAAAGAAATCTCTGGACCCCATTATACGGGTCTCTATCGATACCAGAGTCGTACAGTTCGGACAATTCAGTCGTGCACTCTTGTGGGTTGAATCCACCAATACAGACGCCATAAACAAATATTGCACATGGTTTCTGCATGTCTTCGGCTGCAGTAAAAACGATGGTGAAGCCACGTTAAGTTTGACCACTCAACTGATGCTGCTCTGTAAAGATCTGGGCTACTGTTCGCACAGTGCAGTAGCGGAAATGCAGCAAAAATGAAGGAAATAATTGACCAGAATCGAAACAATTACTATTGTGGAGCCATAAGGTGCTGTAAAGCTGAGTATAAGAATAACTGATATAATTTTACCATCCATCCATTATGTGCCATGCCGATAAGCGTGGGCAGTCATGTTTTGCCATCTCACTCGATCACCAGAGTCGTGGATCAGCTCTGTGTTTCTGTCTCGACCATGCCACGTGGCCAAGCCATGTAGAAGTTTTCACAGCAGTTTTAACTTTAACATGGGAAAAGTGTGCCCGCTGGGTTCAGGGTCTGTTGACAATGGAATCGAGAAAGGAGAATGTAAACTACTGTCGACAGTTGCACACAAACGTGTCAGTGGGAACACATATTGACGATCAGTATATGAGCTTCATCATCAATCATCATCATCATCAAGTGCCCAGCCAGCTGGCATAGGCGTTCATGACTCTCCACAGATCTCGGATTTGGTGTTCTGGATCAACTTTGCTGATGATATTCTTCCATGCCACCGTCTCAATCCCCTCCATGCCACCGTCTAAATCCATCCAGTATCATTTCTGTTGGTCTGCCTCTGCCTCTCTTCCCTTCGATCTTTTCAGTTGTCACGATGTTCTCCTGTGTCTCTCTTCTCATCACATGACCGAAGAAAGTTGTTTGTCTCTTTCTTATTGTTGTATATAATGTTCTAGTTTCATTAGCCAGTTTCAGGCAATCGTTGTTAGTTACTCTGGAAGTCCAAGGAATTCGCAACATTCGTCTCAGGAACCACATCTCTTTTGCTTCTAATTTCTTCTTAATTTGTTCATTTAACAGCAAAACTAGTTCTATATTGCATTTCAGCACTCTCTTTCTTACAATTAGAGATAGTGACACCCACCATCGCACCAAGGTGCCGGTGGAGCACACTGGGATACCACGACAGTGACCACTACCCTTGTGTCATCCTGATCAAGAAAGACAGGGCCATGAGTCAAAGAAACAAGACAAATGCCTTCCCGTACGACAACACTGGTCAAGACGCCATAAGCAAGATCAGAAGAAGAAAACTAACTTCCTTCCGCAGGAGACAAGAAAGATGGTTGCAGCCACCATGGTGGAATGGAGAGGTCGAGAAGGCATGGCTGGGAAAGAGGCAGGCTGTCAAAGACTGGCAAAAAGCCAGAAAGGCTAACATGCCACAGGCTGAGTTGGCGAACCTGAAGACTGAGGTCCATAGGACGATGACTTTATTCAAATCCTGCGCCAAACAGGCCAAGGCCGAGAAATGGGACGAGTTCTGCAGGAAGGTGTGCTCCGAGCGATCTCTTACGACATTCTGGCGCCTCCATAAGAGCATGAACGGTGCTGCACAACGTAGGGGTATTCCAGACTTTCAAGGCACAGACCTCACATGGAAAAAGTCGGATGCGGATAAAGGTAAGGCCCTTCTTGCACGCTACATAGAACAGACTGATCAGAAAGACGAGCTCGCCAGACAGAGGACCACAACGACACTCTCTCAGTTGTGCGAGGGGGTCGGGACAGACGAAGAATGGATAATCACAGCTGAGATAATGCGTACGATGCTCAAGAAATCACCTAATACCGCCCCAGGCCAAGACGGCATCCGATGTGGTGACCTACTGGTGATATCAGATGATGACATGGAAGAACTGGCCAGAGAATTCAACACCAGTATCCAGAGGGGTCAGATCAAAGAAGAATAGCTACACAGCTACTTGCTGCCGCTGCCAAAACCGAACAAAGACCATTCCAAGATAAGTGGCTACAGAATCATCTACAGAAGTGGATACAGACTTAACAAAGAGTCATGGCTGAATGCGGCGGTCTTTGCTCAAGATGTTTACGAAAGATTTCAGGTCAGAGAAGAGACATGTGCGGCCGCCATAGACTTAGAGGACGCATATAACAGAGTATCTTTCGAGCACTTGATGCAAACCCTCCTCAGACTGAAAGTGCACCCTCACCTTGTACGATGGATAGCTGCAGATGGGGGAGTTGGTCTTCTGAGCCGATAACGATATGTCCAGGATTGCCGCAGGGTTCACCACTGTCACCAGTACTATTCAACGTGTATACGGTGCCGATCACTGAACAACAGTTGGACGGGAGGGGTAGGATTCTGTCATTTACTGACGACATTCTCGTGTATCGACAGGGTCGAGATAGACAGGGAGTTGCCAATGATATGCAGGGCGAACTAGATCGAATTTCCTCATGGTGTGCTGATGTCGATGCCCTTGTCAACCCTGCAAAGGCATCGGTTACATGGTTCTCCCTAAACAACCATATTGTGAACACAGACCTGCCGGCAGTAAGAATGGATGGGAGCATTTTGAGTAGAACCCAGTCAATGGCATATCTTGGCGTGAGGCTTGATCGTAGCCTGTCCTTCAGAGATCATGTCGATTATGTCATAACGAAAGCTCGAAAAGGTTTGTCAGCAATGAGAGTCATGGCGACTGCCAATATCGAGCAAAGACTGCTAATACTTCTGTTCCAAGGACTTGTGCTTTCACGCATCGAGTATGCCCTGGCCATCCTCACTGTCAGCCCTACACAGATTGGAAGACTTGAAAAGGTACAAAACGAAGCCATGCGCATCATTTTGGGCTGCACGAGAGACACCAGTTGTGTAGCAATGAGATACCTCCTTGACTTCCCGACAATGGAACACAGGATCAAGATCTGGAGAGTTCGTGCATACTTAAAAATAAGCGCAGATGAGCAGCACCCTCCGCATGACGCTATATTCAGAGAAAAGGGTGACAGGCTAAAGTGGGGCAAATCATGGATGGGTCGGGCGGAAGATGTCGTCAGACAGGTCTGCAGTCTTACCAGTATCAACCCCGGCAAGGAATGGGTGCCGATGCCTCCAGCTTTTAAGTGCACTTTCTCCTGCATTATCACACTCGACAGACGGTGCAGAGAGCAGAACCCTGCCGCTGTCAATGCAGAGGTCAACGCGCTCATCTATGAACACTCAGATAGCCCTGAAGTGTTCATCTATACAGATGGATCTGTTGTAAAGCAGCAGAGAAGTGCGTGGGCATTTACAGCCCGTTCAGCGGGCCGAACCGTTCAAGAATCCAGTGTTGCCCACTCTATGACCACGAGCAGCATGACGATGGAGGTGATGGCAGTTACACAGGCTTTCATATGGCTGGAATCACATCATTATACTAACGTGTGTGTACTAAGTGATTCAATGAGCATGATTCAGAAGGTCGAAGGTGGATCTGTACGTAGACAGTGGACTGAGTCGCTGCGGAAGTCTGTTGTCCGTAAAGTCACCTTCATCTTCGTCCCGGGACATGAGGAAGTCGAGGGAAATGAACGAACTGACAAACTGGCTGGCTCTGCACCCTCTGTAGATGGCCAGCCCATGGATCGTGCCGATGTTATTAACGTCCTCAAAGATATGGCGAGAACAGAGGACTTTGACGTCAGTGAATCCACATCGCTGTCCAGGATGAAAGACCTGGGAGTAAGAATCGGCACAGCCAGACGCGAGAGGTACATCGGGAAAACAAGGCGCCTCGTCAACCAACACAGAACTGGCACTATTAGCCTATATATGCTGGGGGGGGGAGGATCTGAGCACCTATGGACATGTCCGGAGTGCAATGAAGATACCCCAACTGATAACTGATAACTGATAACTGATAGTGACGAATTGCATAAGATACTTTTCATTTTCTGAAATACGGCCATTGCTTGTCTTATTCTGCTCTTAATCTCTGTTATACATTGGCCATCTAATGTTATACATGCCCCTAGGTATTTAAAATTATCCAATTGGCTAAGAATTTTCCCTTCTATTTCTATGTCACATTTTGGTGTCACCATTTTCTTTGACTGGAAAGAGTCATTATTGATACCTATCTTTAAGAAAGGAGACAAGTTCCAATGTAAAAATTATAGAGGAATATCACTCCTGTCCATAAGCTATATGATACTATCCGCGGTATTACTAAATAGACTAAAACCATATTCAGAAGACATATTAGGTGACTACCAGGCGGGTTTCAGACAAAACAGATCAACAATAGATCAGATATTTATCTTACGACAAATAGCCGAGAAAAGTTGGGAATATAAAAGAGATCTCCATAACATTTTTGTGGATTTTAAAAAGGCTTATGATAGTGTCCAAAGAAATAGTCTATGGAATGCTATTCAGGAATTTGGAATACCAAGGAAGTTAATCAACATGACCAAACTATGCATGGAAGATACTTATAATATAGTAACATACTCTTTCCAGTCAAAGAAAATGGTGACACCAAAATGTGACATAGAAATAGAAGGGAAAATTCTTAACCAAGTGGATAATTTTAAGTACCTAGGGGCATGTATAACATTAGATGGACAATGTATAACAGAGATTAAGAGCAGAATAAGGCAAGCAATGGCCGCATAATAACATCTGGCTTGAAATTGGGTGATGCACTATCGCCGCTCCTTTTCTATCTGGCTCTAGAGAAAGTTGTAAGGAAGATAAAGGAGGAATGTACTATTGGAGGAACATACAAACTGCTTGGTTATGCAGATTATATAGATATTATAGGGGAAAATGAACAAAATACATTAGAAATATTGACTCACTTAAAGGAAAAAGCTCAACAAATGGGGCTGGTTATCAACCAAGATAAGACAGAATAAGTGGTAATTTCAAGAGAAGGAACTGCTAAAAACTTAGGCCACTTACAAATAGATAATACGACCATTAAAAGAACGGAAACATACAAATACCTGGGTACAATCTTCAACTCAATCAATCAATCATGTGCCATGCCGGAAAGCGTGGGCGGTCATGACTCGCCATTTCACTCGATCACCAGTGTCGTGGATCAGCTCAGTATTCCTGTCTCGTCCATGCCATGTGGCCAAGCCATCCAGGTATTTTCCTCTCGGTCTTCCTCTTGGTCTGTTCCCCTCGATCTTGCCAGTTGTCACTAAGTTCTCCAACCCATTTCTTCTCATAACATGTCCAAAAATATTTACTGTCTACGTCTAATTTCTCTAATCAGTCTACGATGTTCATTTGTCTCCTGTAGTACTTGGTCATTGATTTTTCTGTCTGTCCATGGTATTCTTTGCATTTTCCTCAGAAACCACATTTCTGCAGCCATCAGATGCTTTTCAGCTTGACTGCTCATTGTCCAAGTTTCACATCCATACAAAAGAACAGGCTCTATGTATCCCCTCAACACTCTTTTTCTCGTTTCAATTGACATCTTTTTATTGGTCAGAATGTTTTTCATCTTGCTAAAGGCTACTTTCGCCATGGCGATTCTTGTTCTAATCTCTTCAAGGCATCTCCCATCAGATGTTACAACTGTTCCAAGATAATTGTACCGATTCACTTGTTGAAGAATATTTCCATTTACTCGTATATTACATTGTGGCACTTCTTCCTTCCTACTGACGACCATAACCTGAGTCTTTTTACAATTTAATTCTAACCCCAGTTGCTCACTGTGTACAACAACCGCATCTACTAATTGTTGCAGGTCCTGCGCATTGTCTGCAATTAATACTGTATCATCTGCATATCTAATGCCCTCCAATGCTGATTCCATTTATATCCTCTACATTTCTTCAACTGCTCCAACATAATAAGGGAAGAAATACAAGCTAGAATCAACTCTGGAAATAAGATATACTATGCACTTCAACATCTGCTAAAATCAAATGCGCTATCTAGTAACACCAAGATTACAATATACAAAACACTGATCAGGCAAGTTGTGCTGTATGGCTCTAAAACCTGGAGTACAACTAAAGGAGACGAAGCCTTGTTACGAACCTTTGAGAACAAAGTCTTAAGACGCATCTTTGGGCCCATTAGGGATACTCAAAGTGGAGAGTGGAAAAGAAGAAGCAACAAAGACATTTATGATCTGTTTAAGTCCCCGATAATCACTGGTATCATGAAGGCTAATAGACTGCAATGCCTGGGGCATATAGCAAGAATGGTATATAATAGGGAAACAAAACTCCATTACACTCAAGAAATAAATGACCGTAGACCCCGACGTAGACCAAGAAAACGGTGGAGAGATAATATACATACAGACCTACGAGCACTTGAAATCAGTGACTGGCAAGAGAAGGTCCACCAAGGAGACGAATGGAGATGGCTTGTATCTGCAGCAAAGAACCTCAATGGCTCGGAATGCTGAAGAAGAAGCCGAAGATTTTCTTTGATATCACATTGTTACTGTTTTCTTGATATTCAAGGAGTGTCCTTTCTTTGCACTCTCTGTTGCTACAAAATCCAACAATTGTTGTAAGTCTGTTGCATTATCCGCCACCAATATGTCATCTGCATAACGTATATTATTTATACTATAACCTCCGATTAGTATTCCTGGCGTCTCTTTGATTTCTTTCATTATTACTTCGTTATATAGGGAGAAGAGATCCGGTGACAAAACACAGCCTTGTCGTACTCCTTCCTTTATCTGTTCATAACTACCCTCTTTATTTCCCTTTGTAATTGCTGCTACTTGGTTCCAGTAAATATTCTTTATTATTCTTAAATCTTTCCCATCAATGTTGATATCTTCCAACATTTTAATCAGTTCATCATGTTTTACTTTATCAAATGCCTTAGTATAATCTATGAAGCACAAATTTTCTTTCTGTCTATTGACCTTTCTATTAGTGTCCTTAATATATATATATCGCATTGTTTGTACCCTTTCCTACCATACTGTGTTCTTCACTAATTTCCATTTTTATTATCATTCTTTTTCTTCTCATTATAATTCTGAGTAGAAGTTTAGACGGTAAAGTAGGCCTCATATATATATACTTCTCGTGGCAACAGTTTAATTAACAGTGCAATGAATAGTTTCTTGCGTAACTAAAACAAGGTTGTGAACATAAAACGAGAGAGATTTCGTACTCAGTATCTCGCATTGCTTTCCTCACAAAGCACGGCTTTTGTATCTAGCAACCAAGTATTTGAATAATGAGATTGTTGACCGCTCACCCAATTCTTCTGTTTTGGCTTCGTCAGATTTTTCTTCTTTTCTTCTTTCCCAAATCTCAAAAACGGTTCAAAGTCAACGATGAGGTCATGCTTGTATGTGTTAGCTGGTTTCGTTGAAATAATAAGGTATCTTTATTCCAATGATTTTTTAAGGTCAGGCCGAGTTGGCAGAAGTGTTTCAAGTGGCCACATTAATAAAGGAATAAATACTAGGCCAAGTTTCAGTTATCTATGACATGTTCTTCATAGTCAGTGTCAGGATTTATTGTCGGTCCTTTGTTCATGTAACGCAACACATGCGACTGGGTAGTGCTATGGAAGAACAACGTTTTTGATAGAGAAACAACGCATATGTTTAATCACATAGAACTAAATGTATAGAACTTTGGGGTTACAATAAGGACTCGATCGTTCTCACAGTTACGCCGTTCTGTGTTAATGTATTGTATTGATCAGTCTGTGAGATTTCATTCATAAAACCAACACAGGTTTCATTAGCTTGCTCATGTTATAAACACATTATAATCAATATTGTATGCATCCGCTTTGAATGGAACGTATGGACATATAACAAGTCTCTGCAATTGGACAACAGAATGCCCTAGTTACTGTTGTGCAGAAATGGTTTAAAGGAAATTCGCTAAACAAAGAAATAGTTTGAAGGAGACTCCGTAAACAAACAGTTATATATCAGCAAATGTTGCACTGGTATCTGATGGTAGATTGTATGGGGTTGGGTAACTGAAAGCGTGTGTGCAACGCATATCCTTGAAATGATTTTTTTTTTATGTGCTGAAATAGAAAACAGATAAAGAAGAAGGCAATATTAATACATATAAAACTCGATATATATTTACTGGATACTGCTTAAATAGCAGTATCATCATGTACCCGTTTAAATGGCTCAGGTATTCGTATCTCTTCCCAGATCTCTGTCTTTGATGTTCTGGATCAATTCTGCTGTTGACATTCCCCCATACAACATGCAATCACACTTAAACTGTCTACTCCAGTTTTTCACTGAAGTATATGAATGGCCAGATTCATTAAACACAGGTCACGCCCCCTGTGTATTTATTTATGTAGGTGGTCATCATGACTTTTATCACAGCCCTGGTCTCTAACTTCTACATTATTCTGACAAATTATTTGATCAGTAGTTCCGGTTATGTTGCGCTGTGCAACACAGAGGGCAAATCAATTAATAAAACAAATGCATTCTTCACATGTTCAGTGAACATGTGAGAGACTAGAGAAGTATGTAATGGGTCAAACCTCAATAGAGTGTATTATATAGTCACATAGTTGATTATAGAGTTGCTGCTAAGTTCTGTTGTTGTTGTTTGTTTGTTTGTTTGTTTGTTTGTTTTAAATTCTTTTTTTCCCAGTAAAGTGTCTAATTAAACAACATCGTTTTAAATCAATCGAAATTGGATATAGTACGGGAACATATGCAATCAGCTGACACGTGAGGAATAGCTGCGGAGAAGTGGATTTTTAGAGAAAAAAATGTAAGTATACCGTGTACGGATAGAAAGCGTAATGAAGATATCTTGAAAACAGTTACATCACGAAGAGAACTGGTTACTCGCATCAGAAGGAGGTGGTCCACATTCTTGGGCAAGTCATGAGATGAGGACAGTTGGAGTACGTCGTGACAACCGGAAAGCTAGAAGGGAGGAGAGACAGAGAGAGACCAAGCCAGAAGATGACAAATTGGCTAGTTTGATAGTATGGCACAGGGGAACATCTATAACAGAAATGATTGGCTGTACTCGAGACAGAAGACTGTGGACAGACATGATCACACCGCTTTGACTACAAGAAAAAAGAAACACGTGACTGGCGGTGGCATTGTGGTTAATTATTTGTGTCCGACAAGTACGCTCTGGTGTCGACTCCGTCTCACAAAATTGGTACCTGATAATTGTGAAAGTGACAGGGATGAGAACAGACAAATCCCTCCTCATATTTTAATAAATGTATGGGAATTATCTGGAAGGAAAGAGTGACAGGGAAGAGAACAGACCAATCCCACCTCATATTTTAAGAAATGTATGGGAATTATATGAAAGGAAATAGTGACAAGGAAGAGAACAGACCAATCCCATCTCATATTTTAAGAAATGTATGGGAATTATCTGGAAGGAAAGAGTGACAGGGAAGAGAACAGACAAATCCCAGCTCATATTTTGAGAAATGTATGGGAATTATCTGGAAGGAAAGAGTGACAGGGAAGAGAACAGACCAATCCCAGCTCATATTTTGAGAAATGTATGGGAATTATCTGGAAGGAAATAGTGACAAGGGAAGAGACATAACAAATCCCACCTCATATTTTAAGAAAAGTATGAGAATTATCTGGAAGGAAAGGAGTGATAGAGAAGTAGAACAGACCAATCCCACCTCACATTTTAAGAAATGTATGGGAATTATCTGGAAGGAAATAGTGACAAGGAAGAGAACAGACAAATCCCTCCTCATATTTTAATAAATGTATGGGAATTATCTGGAAGGAAAGAGTGACAGGGAAGAGAACAGACAAATCCCTCCTCATATTTTAAGAAATGTATGGGAATTATCTGGAAGGAAAGAGTGACAGGGAAGAGAACAGACAAATCCCACCTCATATTTTAAGAAATGTATGGGAATTATCTGGAAGGAAATAGTGACAAGGAAGAGAACAGACCAATCCCACCTCATATTTTAAGAAATGTATGGGAATTATCTGGAAGGAAATAGTGACGAGGAAGAGAATAGACCAATCCCACCTCATATTTTAAGAAATGTATGGGAATTATCTGGAAGGAAAGAGTGACAGGGAAGAGAACAGACAAATCCCAGCTCATATTTTAAAAAATGTATGGGAATTATCTGGAAGGAAAGAGTGACAGGGAAGAGAACAGACAAATCCCTCCTCATATTTTAAGAAATGTATGGGAATTATCTGGAAGGAAATAGTGACAAGGAAGAGAACAGACAAATCCCTCCTCATATTTTAAGAAATGTATGGGAATTATCTGGAAGGAAAGAGTGACAGGGAAGAGAACAGACCAATCCCAGCTCATATTTTGAGAAATGTATGGGAATTATCTGGAAGGAAATAGTGATAGGGAAGAGAATAGACAAAATCCCACCTCATATTTTAAGAAAGGTATGAGAATTATCTGGAAGGAAGGGGTGATAGAGAAGTGAACAGACCAATCCCATCTCACATTTTAAGAAATGTATGGGAATTATCTGGAAGGAAATAGTGACAAGGAAGAGAACAGACAAATCCCTCCTCATATTTTAATAAATGTATGGGAATTATCTGGAAGGAAAGAGTGACAAGGAAGAGAACAGACCAATCCCATCTCATATTTTACGAAATGTATGGGAATATCATCAGCAGAGTTGATCCAGAACACCAAAGACCGAGATCTGTGGAGAGCCATAAACGCCTACGCCAGCCGGCACGGCACTTGATGATGATGATGGGAATTGTCTGGAAGGAAACAGTGACAGGAATGAGAAAAGACTAATCCTACCTCATATTTTTAGAAATGTATCTGAATAAATGGGATATAACAAAGTTAGAAATAGAATCCTCACTATTAGACTTAAAGACCGTCCAAAAAACACAACTTTCATACAGATATATGCAGCTATTTCAACATCAGAGGAGGATGAAATTGAAGATTTTTACAACACACTGCAAGACACATTAAATGGGATTGGTCATAATGATATAGCAATAATAATGGGAGATTTTAATGCAAATGTAGGTACAGGAAGAGCTAAAAATGAGAGACACGTTTTAGGAAAATTTGGATTGGGAAATAGAAATGATGCAGGTGACACATAAATTGAATTTTGCACAGAAAATGAGTTAACGATAGCCAACACTCTTTTAAAACAACACCCAAGAAGACTCTTCACATGGAAGTCCCCAGACAGTACTACCAAGAATCAGATAGATTATATTTCAATACAAAGAAGATGGAGATCAAGCATAACATCTGCAAAAACCCTACCAAGTGCAGACTGTGATACAGATCATCAGTTATTAGAAGCAGACCAGAAATTAAAACTCAAAAAGCTTACGCGAGGACCAAGGCCACTTCGTTTTAATCTCACAAAAATACCAGATGCATACAACATAGAAGTTAAGAATCGTTTTTGGGGTCTTGATGTCTGTACAAGAGGAAATGACACCTGATGAACTGGCAGTACAAGCTAGAGATATCTTGATAACTGCAGCCAAAGATTTAATTCCGACCAAGAAAAAGCAACTTAAGCCATGGATTACATCAGACACGTTAGAATTAATAAAACGACGAAGGGAACTGAAACAGAAAGGAGATGAATCCGATAACAGCAAGATGAAGTATACATCTTTAACTAGAGAAATAAGAAAGAAAGCTAATCCGCATGCAAAGTTCATTCCAGCCCTACTAGAAATCGTGTGTGTGTATGGACTACGTTTGAGTTCAAAGTGAGCGAGCGAAAAATACAAACATGGTATTAGCTGTTTATTAGAATGTTGTGGAAATTATGTGGGAAAGAAAGACACCGAGGAAGGGATTTGATCACCCTATCTGATGTATTATGACCTAGAATATGTGACGGCCTAACACTTGACACCCCATCGACGATATCTGCTACGGGGTTAAGTTTACCATTGTATACTATACCCCAAATAGAAAATATCCTCATATCTAATGTTGGCTGAATGCATGGGCTGTGTGGTATTTTTAAAAGAGTAATGAGAACTTCTCCTCTCATGTTGGAAATCCATTGCAGAACGTTGCTCTCATCTCGGCCGGCTAGAAAAACTTTCGATCTTTTACCAATTCCTCTGTCTCAGACATTATCATACTCGAAGTGTCCTTGAGCTCACCTTTGTGTTGGTCCACTACTGCCTCCATATCTTCAATTATTGTTCTTTTCAAGCCAATGCGACGTGTAATACAGTATTGCACACATATTACAGTTTCCTAAACAGAATGATGTCTGATATACACACACATTTAGGTGCAAATGAGTTCAAGCACTGTACCGGGATTCTCCTTGTATAATCTATGGCAAGAGGGTTGTGGGTTCGAGATTTTTTCCCGGGGGGGA
>JACEFZ010011327.1:20000-26373 GCA_014155875.1 Cepaea nemoralis | reverse complement strand
TTAATGGCCAGTACTTAAATCAGATCCAGGGGGTTGCCACGACGGTTTAAAAAAACTTCCATCGCCAGCATGGCGGTTAGGCGTTGACCCTTTTAAAAGGGGTGTTTTATGCTTGTGGCTACGGTTTGCAATCCCCATTTTTCTCATTTTGGGACTGGTAGTACAGGGTTCCGTCGCTCTGCTACTGAGGGGGGGGCAACACTGTGAGCTGTGAAATTCTAGTGGAATGCTTTTACATCTGTCCTGTACAGTGAACTGCATGTTCGGAACAATGGCTACCGGCGGTTGCTAAATTTGACCGTTTTCCCCTTTTCGGTTCACGAGTGCATTTTCTGGAGACTCCTGGGAGTCGGCGCTGAAGCTGCGGAGTTCGTGCTTGTGCGACTTTCGGCGGGTCGCCCTGCGGTAAAAGACCGAGCCATGTGAGAAAAAACCCGGGGCAATGAGGTCTTTGTGGTGACTGCCGAGCCCCTCGCGATGAAATGTGGTATTCGTGGATGAATTTTGGTTTACATTCTGAAGGCAGCATTATGACAGTGTACCTGTGCGGCTTGTTGGATTGCCGAGATTCCCGTCTATTCCACTTTTTACATCGGACAGTGGGGACATTTTGCGTGATTTTCGTGGCACGGGAATGGGCATAATGGGAGACCCGTTGCCGTGAAGTTGGAACCTCGACTAACTGACTGATGACTGACTGACTGACTGACTGACTGATGACTGACGGACGGACGGCCGAATGAACTAACTAACTAACTAAAATAACTGACTGGACTGACTGACTGACTGACGGACGGGGGGACGGCCACGAATGAATTAACTAACTAACTAACTAAAAACTGACAACTACCCAACTAACTGACTGACTAACTAACTAACTAACTAACTAACTAACTAACTAACTAACTAACTAACTAAAGACTGATGACGACGGACGGGCGGACGCCACCGAATGAAATAACTAACTAACTAACTAATTAACTAACTAACTAACTAAATGATAACTAACTAACTAACTAAGTAACTAACTGACTGACTGACTAAAACTAACTGACTGACTAACTACCTAACTAAAATAATGATGAAAATAACTGACTGACGGACGGACGGCCCAATAACTAACTAACTAATTAACTAATAACTAACTAACTAACTAACTAACTGACTGACTGACTGACTGACTGACTGACTGACTAACTAAACTAACTGACAACTAATAACTAACTAACTGACTGACTAATAACTGACTGACTAACTAACTAACTAACGACGGACGGACGGCCGAATGAACTAACTAACTAACTAACTGACTGATGACTGACTGACTGACGGTGGCTGGCTGGCTGGCTGGCTGGTGGCTGGCTGGCTGACTGGCTGGCTGGCGGGCTGGCTGACTGGCTGGCTGGCTGGCTGGCAGGCTGCTGGCTGGTGGCTGACTAATAAAAACCCTGGCTGGCTGGCTGGCTTTAACTAACAACTGGGTGGCTGGGGGCTGGCTAATAACTAACTGGGTGGTGGCGCTGGCGGGGGCTAGCTAACTAAAAACTAACTGGGTGGCTGGTGGCTGGCTAACTAACGGCTGGCTGGCGGCTGGCTAACTACTAACTGGTGCTGGCGCGGCTGGCTAACTACTAACTGGCGGGCTGGCTGGCTGGCTGCTGGCTGGTGGCTGGCTAACTAACTAACTGCTGGATGGCTGGCTGGCTAGCTAACTAACTAACTAACGGGCTGGCTGGGGCTGGCTAACTAATGGCTGGCTAACAACTAACTAACTGGGGCTGGTGGCTAACTAACTAAGGCTGCTGGTGGCTAACTAACAAAATGGTGGGGCTGGCTGGCTAACTAATAACTATCTGGCGGGTAACTAACTAACTAACTAGCTAACTGGGGCTGGCTGGCTGGCTAACAACAAGGGTGGCTGGCTGGCTAAACTAAACTAACTAACTGGCGGGCCGGATGGCTAACTAACTAACTAACTGGTGGCTAACAACTAACTAACTGGCTGGCTGGCAAAACTAACTAACTAACAACAAAGGTGGTAACTAACTAACTAACTAACTCTAACTGGCTGGCTGGCTGGCTAACAAACCCTAACGGGTGGCTAACTAACTAACTGGCTGGCTAACTACTAACTGGCTGGCTGGCGGGCTGCTAACTAACTAACTAACTAACTAATGGTGGCTAACTAACTAACTGGCTGGCTAACAAACAAACTAACAAAATAACTAACTAATGGCTGGCAACTAACTAACTGGTGGCTGGCTGGCTAACTAACTGGCTGGCTGGGGCTAACTAACTAACTAACTGGTGGCTGGCGGGTGGCTAACTAAAAAATAACTAACTAATTAACTAACTGGCTGGTGGGGGCTACTAATAACTGGCGGGCTAAACTAATAATAACTGGCTGCTGGCTGGCTAACTAACTAACTAACTAACTGGTGGTGGCAAAATAACTAAAACTAACCGGGCTGGCTGGTAACTAACTAACTAACTAATGGCGCTGGCTAACTAACTAATAACTAATTGGCTGGCTGGCTAGTAATAACTAAACTGGCTGGCTGGCTGGCTGGCTAACTAACTAACAAACTGGGGGCTGGCTGGGGGCTGGGGTGGCTAACTAACTGGCTGGTGGTGGCTGGCTAGCTAACTAACTAACTAACTAACTGGTGGCTGGCTAACTAAACGGGCCTGGCTGGCTGGCTAAAACTAACTAACTAACTGGGCGGCGGTAACTAACTAACGGGTGGTGGCTAATAACTAACTGGCTGGTTGGTGGCTAACTAACTAACTGGTGGCTGGCTAGCTAACTAACTAATAATAACTAACCAAAACTAACTAACTAACTAACTAACTAAAATGGGTCTTAGCTATGCCTGCCTCTGCTGGACAACCTGAGCACCAGATATGGCAACTATATAAATATAATGGCACAGTCCCTGAATTATACAGGCGGTACATTGCTGAGGGGTTTTGGTGTCACGAGTATCCCATTAACGGATCTCGAAACACTCATAGCTTCTCATCTACAATAAAAATCATTCCCATAATATTTGTAGTCCGTCATCTTCTTAGACCAGAGGTTCTCAACCGGTGGGAATCCCCCCCCCCCGGGGAATTTGGGTTTCGGGGGGGGGGGGGGGGATGAAGATCATTTCAAGATGCTTAAAAAGAACCGATTACTTGATCTTGTTTTTCCCTTCATACTTTACGGTTATGTACGTCTCACCCTTCTAAAATTCATTTTATAAAGTAATTAGACCCACAAATCACGTTTTATGTGGACGTCTAGACTTGTTTTAGTATGTGCTATTAATTTAGCTTCAATTATTAGTTACGTGGTGGGGCGGGGGGAAATTTTTAGGGAGGAAATACGAAAGGGGGGGGGGGGGGATGACGTTCTTAAAAAAAGGGGGGGGGGGGGGGGAGTGACGTCCTAAAAATATGGTGAAGGGGGACAGGGGCCCCAAAAAAAAGGTTGAGAACCATTGTCTTAGACCTTACGGTTTCCATGGGAACTCATGGTCTCACCACGACAGTCTACTAAAACCGGCTGATTCCAATCCTTTCTACTCTACACTTCTTCTCGCCCCCACTGTAAAGACGAAATTCCGGTACTTTGCCTTAATTTACAAAAAACAAACAGCATCCCTTTGAGCCTCATTTGCATCGGTCGGCAATCACTTTCCCGGGAGGGTTAGGGTTAGGGTTAGGATAAGGGTTAAAGGGTTTTGTGTGTGTGGGATATGTGTCGTCGACACACACACACACACACACACACACACACACACATACACACATACAACCCCAACCCCTTAATCCTCAACCCTAACCGGAAAGTGATTGCCGGCCGATGAAATGGAGGCCGAAGGGATCCTTATTTGTTTGGGGTGAATTAAGGAAAAAGTCCCCGAAATTCCTTACTCTCAACGTCTGCGTCTTCGAGGGACTATGCCAAATGATAAGGATTTCGCCACAGGACCCACGAGATGTTGGACTTCTTCAGACTCTGGGGTATTAAGATCATGCCCTATCGTCAGTTTTAAAAACCTCGCTCTACCTATTAGCCGTGCAGAGAGTCTCACCTCCACACCTAAACCACAAAACCCTTTCGACAGGTACTCTCCTTACCTACCATCCGCACAATATTTCAGTCAAAAAATATCCTCTTCCGATATCTGTCTATCCTTCAAGCTAATCCTACTACGAGCGGGATAGGGTCAGAAAAACCCAAATTAGTGGCTTACAGACGTGACCGTTACATCAAAGATGTACTGGGTCCACAGTAGGGTATAGGGATCTTAACCTCCACCACACCAGTTAGGTACTAAGGCTTGCCTAAGATCTCTTTGCAAGACTTGCCCATATGTGTTACACACCCGTGGTGCTTTTCCCCCAAAGCATTTTCCGCATCAAGGAAGAATTTTCCTGCACCAGTTCGAAACACAATTTAAGCCACCATCTGCAAACGGTGTGATATAAAAGTATTCGGGTGAGATAGGCCTTAAGCTGGCAGACGATTCCGCCAACACCTGCAGGACATTCAAATAAACACCCTAAGCCTGTCTCTACCCATTTCAACAGCACTAATCACACGGTGCTTCCGGTGCCCGCCCAATGCCATCCAGTCTTGCTCATCTGGTGTAGGCAAAAGGGTTAGCAGTTTCCCGTAAATCCAGATACTCTCGTGGTTGACGTGAGCGCACGAGAAATTTGGGAAACGGTTCGAGTCGCGCCAGTGATTATGAAAAATTTTTGGAGCCCGGGCGCTCAGAAAGTCGTGGCGTGCTGATGAGCGTAATCTAGCCTAGGAATCAAACATACAGCTGAAAGATGCTGAGGGTTTACCGCAATATAAGAAACAGGATGGAAACGCGGGGGAAAAAAAAAAATTTTATAAAATAAAATATAGTATATATAGATATATATATTTTTATATTAATATATATATATTTTTTATTATGGGTTGGTGTGTGTGTGTTTATATGTATGTGTGCATAAGAATGGGGTATGTGTATATACAGCTATGTATGTATATTTCGTGAAAATATATATATATATATATATATATATATATATATATATATATATATATATATATATATATTTCACGTAATATACATACATAAGCATGTATATACACATACACACATTACATATGCACACATACATATAAACACACACACACACACACACATATATATATATATATATATATATATATATATATATATATATATATATATATATATATATATAATTTTTTTTCCCCCGCGTTTCCATCCTGTTTCAATATATTGCGGTCAACATCAGCATCTTTCAGCTGTATGTTGATTCCTAGGCTAGATTACGCTCATCAGCACGCCACGACTTTCTGAGCGACCGGCTCCATACTTTCATAAGTCACTGGCGCGACTCGAACCGCTTCCAATTCTCGTGCGCTCACGTCAACCACGAGAGTATCCTGGATTTACGGGGAAAGCTGCTAACCCCTCTGCCTAGCACCAGGCGAGTAAGACTGGATGGCAATGGCCAGGACATCGGAAGCACCGTGGTGATTAGTGCTGTTGAAATTGGTAGAGACAGGCTTAGGGGTGTTATTATGAATGTCCTGCAGGTGTTGGCGGAATCTGTCTGCCAGCTTAAGGCCTGTCTCACCAGAATACTTCATATCACACCGTTTGCAGATGATGGCATAAATTGTGTTCGAATTGGTGCAGGAAAATTCTTCCTTGATGCGGAAACTGCTTTTAGGGAATAGCACCACTGGGGTGTGTAACATATATGGGCAAGTCTTGCAACGAGATCTTAGGCAAGCCTTAGTACCTAACTGGTGTGGTGGAGGTTAAGATCCCTATACCCTACTGTGGACGAGTACATCTTTGATGTAACGGTCACGTCTGTAAGCCACTAATGGTTTCTCTGACAATATCGCGCTCGTAGTAGGATGAGCTTGAAGGATAGACAGATATCGGAAGAGGATATTTTTGACTGAAATATTGTGCGGATGGTAGGTAAGGGAGAGTACCTGTCGAAGGTTATGTGGTTTAGGTGTGGAGGTGAGACTCTCTGCACGGCTAATAGGTAGAGCGAGGTGGAAAGCTGACGATAGGGCATGATCTTAATAGCCACAGAGTCTGAAGAAGTCCAACATCTCGTGGGTCCTGTGGCGAAATCCTTATCATCTTGGCATAGTCGTCGAAGACGCAGACGTTGAGAGTAAGGAATTTCGGGTACTTTTGCCTTAATTCACCCCAAACAAATAAGGATCCCTTCGAGCCTCATTTGCATCGGTCCGGCAATCACTTTCCGGTTAGGGTTAGGATTAGGGTTAGGGTTGTATGTGTGTATGTGTGTGTGTGTGTGTGTGTGTGTG
>JACEFZ010011327.1:0-15000 GCA_014155875.1 Cepaea nemoralis | reverse complement strand
CCTCCCACCCCCTTCTTATCCTTTACAGCCGGCTTCCTGGCCTAGAGGTTAGCAACTTTTCTCGGTAAGAATCAACAGTGGTTCGAATCGCGTCGGTAACTTACGGGTATGTGAGCCGGCCGCTCAGAAAGCAATGGCAAACTACTGAGCGTAATCTTGCCAAGAAATTAACAATCAGTTGAAAGATGCTGATGTTGACAGCGATGTCCTGTAAAGGATATGCAAAACATAGTTTGCAATTGCTTTCTGAACGACCAGCGCACATACCTCCGTAAGTAACAGGCGCGACGCGATCTGCTGCCGAATATCGCGTAGATGTGTTTCGTACGTGAGTATACGGGATTACTGTCGTAAGTCTTCCTTACTTACTTTCGTGTTGTCCCTGGAGTGGGGGGAATCAACACTACATTTTTATTACCCCAATATTATTGTCCTAGAGAAACCACCAGACTCCGTCCACAAAACTCCGTCGGTCTGCAAACCCCTTTTTCTTACTCTCACTCACCCTTAGATCATGCCCCCTCTCACTCCTCCCCAACATAACATACTCCACAACTCTAGCTTTAACAAATAAATACAAAATAATTTATTAAGCAAAGAGTATAAGTGTGAGAAGTGTGTGTTAGTAATGTGTAGAATGTGTGTCGAATATTCTAGTGGGTGCAGACTTAGACCAGGTAGCTGAAGAGCCCAGCCCGATCATCCCAGAAAGGATCACACCACATCTTCATTCAGTCCACGAAGACCTCACCCAGGTATGTGTCCATCCTGCTAGATGTAGATTTCCACCGGTGGCTGTTTGATCACTCAAAAGAACTAGTCACAGTCCGACCCTAAATCCTGTCTGGATCACACAGTTAATATATGTCTAATTTGTTCCTATACTTATAACACCCTTGTCTAGTGAGGACACGAACATACTGTTCTTTGTAATAAATGTACTTCCTGTCTCAAGTGTCTACTGTTCATAAGACCATTGTTATACTAACTTCCTAATAAGTTTATACTGATTTATTCCCATGTGATGGGGAATAACTGTATCTCTTTGTTTGTTCACCTGTCGTGTAAAACATACTGCCACTGGGCTGTTCCCAGGTGGTGTAAAAGAAATTCACTTTTTACTATTCTGTTCCCAAGTGATGTTTGAAACATTAATTTGACGATTGGTCTTCCTCCAAAATGGTGTGGAGAAAACAATTTCTTGTATTCTGTTAATGTGTGACGTTTGATAATCCCTCTTATGCTTGTTCCCGTAAACCCTTTCTATCATGGGCTAAGTGCAAAAGATGTTGACCAACTGCCTGCACCAAGGTCTCCATTCTCAGTGACTTGAGTGACCTAAAGGAACCTGTCAACGAGAGAACAACACATTGGGTGATAGCAACTGTCCCCAACCTCCATTGGATTGGGGGGGGGGGGGGGTGTCCGCCTCACTCAGATACATGACAGTGAACATTCTCTGTCATGGGCATAGGAGTTCTTCACTCCGGTCTGCTGTGGGTTAAGATCAGGACAGAGCAAAATGTAAAGTGTAGACCCCTAGCAGACATCACTAGAAGATCCCATCATTGTACATTCTCCCCATCCCCAATTTCCCCAATATCACCCCACTACACAATTCTCACTAGCAGAGCTAATTCTATTCATTACTCTAGCAAGTTTTACCGAGGCTACTGCTTATATTAACTAGGCTTAAATATACTCTCTACAATACCTTAAGCACAACTGCATCAATCCTGGATGACATCTATAACTTGCCATTAAGGCATATGTTATCTAATGTTACTTAAATCTAACACAATAGATGTTCTCCGAATTTCCTAACTGCAGCACACACACAAACACGTCAATCTTAGTCACAATCCTTGGCCACACTAATTTATCCCAGTCTTGTTTATTCACAGCGCCAGGAGTGTTCCCGAGAAATCTTTGATGTTCCGCGGTTGTCGCTCAAGGGCCCTAACCTAGTTCAAAATCTTAATGCAGGAGTTAACTTCTCCTGTCCTGACAGCTTCAACAAGCCAGCGTGTTAAAACCACGTGTTCCACAATTCCCCGACATATCTTCTGTCTATCCAAGACTTAATCAAATGTACGAGTGGTCTTTTCTTGGTTTGACACCCAAACAAGCCCGCGTTGCTGCATTGTCTCAACAACAAGCCGCCAATTCCTTTTGATGTCAGAAACTTCTCAAGGTCTCCCGACCGCTCCCAACAAGTTGTAGCTGCCAACATAGACTGTCTTTGATCTAACTGGTAAACAACTGCAGCTGTGCAGTCCGACTTTATTGTTTTTCTGTCCCGGTTAAAAAAAACAAATGTAGCTTTGCACACAGGCCATAATTATGATCGTCTGTATTGTTATTATCAGGTTGATACACAGTGAAATCATGACATAGGCCCCCTCTTAAGAGAGTAGTCCATCTCACTCTTCTCCACTGTGAATTCAATCCAGATGATTCATTCCTCTTCTTCAGGAGCTGGGTGTCTTGATAAGAAGTCCGCTCCAACATTTTCCTTCCCAGGAATATACTCAACTGTGAAATTGTAGGGTTGAAGTAACAACGACCACCGCATCAAACGGGCGTTGAGCTTCTGAGAAGTAGCCAGGAACATCAGGGGCTGATGATCTGACTGGACCCGAAACTTAACTCCATACAAATAGGGCTGGAATTTTTGCACGGCCCATACGAGAGACAAACATTCTCTCTCGACGGTCGAATAATTCCTCTCAGCCTGGAGTAGTTTCTTGCTTGCGTATGCCACAGGTTTCAAAACCGAAGCATCGTCTTTCCCTTCCTGTAACAACGCTGCCCCAATCCCAATCCCACTTGCATCCGTTCTCAACACAAATGGTTTGGAAAGGTCCGGGAGCTGTAATACAGGTTTACTGACCAAGGCCTCCTTTAACTGACTATAGGCAGTCTCACATTCTGGTGTCCAAATGATTTGGTCCGGGAATCCCTTTTTCAAGGTTTCCGTCAATGGAGCTCCCAGTTCAGTGAAATGTGGGATAAATTTCTGGTAGAATCCACACAACGAGAGAAAAGATCGCACGTCCTTCTTCGTTTTTGGCCTTGGGGCATTTCTGATTTTCTCTAGGTTCTTCTCTTCTGGGACAATGTGTCCTGGAGTGATGGTGTGACCTAGAAATTCCAGAGTCTGGTAACCAATCATGCACTTGGTTGGACGAGCGGTAAGCCCTGCTTCCTTGAGTCTATTAAACACTCTCTCCAAGGATTGCAAATGGTCATCCAAGCTGCCACTGGAAATCAGAATATCATCCATGAAGGAGATGATGGCCGGATCCTGTAAAGGATCTAGTAAAGTCCTCATCATACGTGTAAACACACTAGGTGCGTTGCTGAGACCAAAGGGCATGACCTTGAATTCGTAGTGTCCACTGGGTGTACTGAAGGCCAGCAGTGGTCGAATCTCCGGTTTGACTGGTATTTGATAGTACCCCCGACTCAGATCCACCTTTGAAAAGTACCGAGCCTTATGGAGCCTAGCGAATAACTGCGTTGGATTCGGCAAAGGTTCCACCTGAAATTGTGTATGACTGTTCAGAAGTCGGTAGTCTATACACAACCGGTGTTCTCCACTTGGTTTCCGTAACAAAACTACCCCCGCATTGTATGGGGATGTGGATGGTGCAATCACGTCATCCTCCAGCAGTTTTTGTATTTCCTCCTCCAGGGCCTTTTCTTTAGAGAAGGGCACTGGGTAAACCTTCTGGCGAACAGGCTCCCGTGTAGTCAACGTCATCTCGAACTCCACCAACCTCGTTCGTCCTGGTTTATCAGTCAGTATCTCCTTATGAGACCTGAGAACCTGGGTTATCTTCTCCCTCTCCTGGGAGGTCAGATCAGGGTTCACCTGCACATCCTTGTAGGTTTCCTGGTGTACCAGGGGATATTCCCTGCCCTCGCTGGTTCCCACTTCTGTCTCCACTGCAACTGCCATTGCCATGAGGTGAGCTGCTTTTTCTCCGGGTCTCTCTTCGTATTTCCGCAAGAGATTGATATGGAAAATCTTCGACTTTCCCCGGATCCGGATCTGATAGTTGGTTCTGGATATTACCCTTTCCACGGGAAATGGTCCTTGCCAACCTATCTCCAGTTTGTTGTTTCCCGTTGGGAGTAGCAACAAAACTTTGTCTCCCACCTCTAGAGATCTGTCTTTAGACCTACGGTTGTAGTAAGCCGCATGTCTTTTCCTGGCCTTTTTCAAGTTTTGATTTGCCAGAGTCCATCCTTTGTGGAGTTTTTCTTTCAGTTCCTCCACGTATTGATAGGATGAGATTACTTCTTCTGACGTCCCCTCTTCAGTCCAACTCCTCAACATGGCTTCCAACGGTCCTTTGATTGGACGACCAAACAGCAACGTAGCGGGTGGTAG
The DNA here is from genome assembly GCA_014155875.1 of Cepaea nemoralis. Lineage (NCBI taxonomy): Eukaryota > Metazoa > Mollusca > Gastropoda > Stylommatophora > Helicidae > Cepaea > Cepaea nemoralis. The sequence goes on along the minus strand of JACEFZ010011327.1, from coordinate 10,601 downwards.
TCCTGTTGAGCCATGAGGAACTTCCCGATAGGCAAAGAGTGCTGCAGGGATATATTCATCCCACCTATCAGGTTTTTCCTGCGCTAGTTTCCTGAGCATTGTCATCAACGTGCCGTTGAAACGCTCTACTTGTCCATTGGCTTGAGGATGGTAAGGGCTGGTATGTATGTGGTTAGAGTGAAACACTCTAAATACCTCCTCCATGAGTTTTCCACAAAACTGGGACCCATTGTCCAGTCAGAATTTGATCTGGGAAGCCTAATCTTGTAAAGGCCTCCATCAGTGCATCCGCCACTCGTTTCGAGTCAATCGTGGTCAACGGTATGGCTTCACCCCACATTGTACAGCAATCCACCATTGTGAGTATATACATGTTCCTCTTCCTAGTCCTAGGAAGTGGACCCACGATATCGATGGCTACCCTCTCGAAAGGAGAGTTCATGATGGGCATCTCACCCAGTACCACCGGTGCTGTCCAGTGTTTCGGTGCCACCCTCTGGCACTCAGGGCATGACTTCACATACCGACGCACATCCTCTGTCATTCCCGGCCAATAGTAGTGGCAGGAAATCCGCTGCATGGTGGCGGCAATACCCATATGTCCACTAAAGGAGATGGTATGCCCCATATGAAGAATCTGGGACCGGTGAGCTTTTGGGACGACCAACTGACCGTATAGGTTGTCTCCCCTTCCTGCTCTCCTGTAGAGTATCCTATTCTTCATGTAGTACTGCCCCCGTCCTGGTGGATCAGCACTTTTCTGCAGCTTTTTGTAGCAAGGACGTAAAGTATCATCCTCACTCTGGGCAGTTCGTAGCTCCCCCGGCATTGGGTTAGTCACAATTGCGTCTGCCTCTTCCGTTCTCGTCTGAGAGCGAGTCTGTATTGCTCCCATATGGATTGGCTCCCTGGGCATTCCCAGAAAGACATACCGGCAACCTAGGATTACTGGGAAAATGGGATCGGTCAATACAGCAGCCTTGATTGTGCCGGTGACATATCTTGACCGAATCTCCACGTTAGCAATGGGCAACTTCATGGCCACAGCACTCTTCTGTGCAGGCTGTATTTCCATGGTCTCACCTGTGAATTGTTCTGGGTGTACCAGATCCGCAGAAATCACGGCCTCCCCGTCCAGTCCTGTGTCGTACAAACACTCCACTTGACGACCGTTAACCTCTACCAATTCCACTACAGGTGGTTTTTCCTGGTCTGGAGTTTCCTCGTCGGCCTCGACCTGTTCAGTGGGCTCCACCTTAGGTCTCCCGGGGCACACGATGAATTTAGATTCTCCTGACTTTCTCTTGCAGTCAATAGCATTGTGCGTGTTTGACTTGCATTGGTTGCACCATTTCTCTGTCCTAGATTTTCTTGTGCCGGACTTGAGTGAGCTCTCCTGATGGTGAGCTATCTTGCTGACCTTGGCATTCTCCGTGACAACCTCCTTGGAAGTCACTTGACATGCTGCGAAGTGAGGGCTCTTAGCCTTCGATTTGCAGTCCCTCGTATTGTGAGTGGGTGACTTACAAATTGAACACCACTTCTCCGACCACGGTCGTTTTGGTGTAGAGCTCGAAGAGCTCTTGCTTCCCTCCTTCGTCTTCTCTGAACTATCCTCTGATTTTTGCACATAAGGTTCCCCCTTTTTTGTTCCAGAGCTTTTGGCTTTCTTCTTGTCATGTTTCTCCTGACTTTTGGTGTTGGTGGGAAGGTTTTCCCCGGCCTCCCCATGTACCTCTACGAACCGTTCTGCTAATTTTGTCACGAGGTCAATACGTTCCGCTCCTTGTTCTCCCAGGAATGTCCTGAGAGGTTTTGACATTTGCTTCTTCAGCTGGTCGACCACCATGAGTTCTTCCAGACTCTCATAGTCATGTGCGTAACCCAGCCAAATCCATCCACTTATGGAGATAAGATTTAAGACGCAAACTGTAGGCGGCAAACAACTCCCCCGGTTCTCGTTTCGCTGCTCGAAATTTTTTCCGGTAGGTATGTGACGTAACCTCGAATCGTTTCAGCAGAGCCGTCTTTAACTCATCATAATTGTTCTCATGTCCTGGTGGCAGGCGAGTATAAACCTCGTATCCCGTCCCGCGTAATCCCTGGGATAGCTTAAGATTCCATTTGTTACGCTCCAGACCCATAGCAACTGACATAGCCTCGAAGCGTTGAAGGTATTGGTCAATCTTCTCTTTGTCCTCCTCGTAGACCGCCAAAGGAAACTTCATAGCATGGTACCCCTGTCCACCTACTGGTGTTGAGCCTGGGACTGAGGAACCTCCAACTGCTCCCTCAGTTTCCCCATTAGATTGACTCTTGAGCTCGAGTTCCCGCATCCTGTACTCGTGCTCCCTTTTCTGAGCTTCTTGTTCAGCTTCCAGTTTCCTAGCTGCTTGCTCAGCTTCCAGTTTCCTAGCTGCTTGCTCAGCTTCCAGTTTCTTAGCTGCCTGCTCAGCTTCAAGTTCCATCCTTCTAGTGGCTTGCTCAGCTTCTATCCTCTTAGTTTCTAACTCCATCTTCCTCAATTCCAATTCGGCCTTCCGATCGTCTCTTTCTGATTGACGATACTCTCTCTCCACTTCCTGTATGTAATCCGTTAAAGCTGAACCAGACAAACCCATTCCTTCCCCCTTTGCCCTTAGTTCTGCCCCAGTTAATTTAGGAGTGGCCATTTTTCAGACAGGTAAGTCAGCAGATAGGGTGCAGATTATCTCCAAGAGGAATTTATATATAATGAACAATCACTGTTAATCTAATAATTAAGACCACACACAACACAATCACTCAGTGACAAGAGAAGAATCAGGACCACAGACCTATGCAGACGTGTGAGGTGTGAACAGGTAAGATATGTATCCTAACCCCTATCCACATTCACTCTAGCTGGATTCTCTCTCCAACAATATCACCGTCCTCTTAGTAACGATCCCGTGTCAAAAGACCCCGTTGTCAGGAGATCCCCCTGTCAAAGGATCCCGCTTCCAAGAGATCCCGCTTACAAGAGATCCCGCTGTCCAAAGATCCCGGACGAGCCCCCAATAAATGTCGTAAGTCTTCCTTACTTACTTTCGTGTTGTCCCTGGAGTGGGGGGAATCAACACTACATTTTTATTACCCCAATATTATTGTCCTAGAGAAACCACCAGACTCCGTCCACAAAACTCCGTCGGTCTGCAAACCCCTTTTTCTTACTCTCACTCACCCTTAGATCATGCCCCCTCTCACTCCTCCCCAACATAACATACTCCACAACTCTAGCTTTAACAAATAAATACAAAATAATTTATTAAGCAAAGAGTATAAGTGTGAGAAGTGTGTGTTAGTAATGTGTAGAATGTGTGTCGAATATTCTAGTGGGTGCAGACTTAGACCAGGTAGCTGAAGAGCCCAGCCCGATCATCCCAGAAAGGATCACACCACATCTTCATTCAGTCCACGAAGACCTCACCCAGGTATGTGTCCATCCTGCTAGATGTAGATTTCCACCGGTGGCTGTTTGATCACTCAAAAGAACTAGTCACAGTCCGACCCTAAATCCTGTCTGGATCACACAGTTAATATATGTCTAATTTGTTCCTATACTTATAACACCCTTGTCTAGTGAGGACACGAACATACTGTTCTTTGTAATAAATGTACTTCCTGTCTCAAGTGTCTACTGTTCATAAGACCATTGTTATACTAACTTCCTAATAAGTTTATACTGATTTATTCCCATGTGATGGGGAATAACTGTATCTCTTTGTTTGTTCACCTGTCGTGTAAAACATACTGCCACTGGGCTGTTCCCAGGTGGTGTAAAAGAAATTCACTTTTTACTATTCTGTTCCCAAGTGATGTTTGAAACATTAATTTGACGATTGGTCTTCCTCCAAAATGGTGTGGAGAAAACAATTTCTTGTATTCTGTTAATGTGTGACGTTTGATAATCCCTCTTATGCTTGTTCCCGTAAACCCTTTCTATCATGGGCTAAGTGCAAAAGATGTTGACCAACTGCCTGCACCAAGGTCTCCATTCTCAGTGACTTGAGTGACCTAAAGGAACCTGTCAACGAGAGAACAACACATTGGGTGATAGCAACTGTCCCCAACCTCCATTGGATTGGGGGGGGGGGGGGGTGTCCGCCTCACTCAGATACATGACAGTGAACATTCTCTGTCATGGGCATAGGAGTTCTTCACTCCGGTCTGCATGTGGGTTAAGATCAGGACAGAGCAAAATGTAAAGTGTAGACCCCTAGCAGACATCACTAGAAGATCCCATCATTGTACATTCTCCCCATCCCCAATTTCCCCAATATCACCCCACTACACAATTCTCACTAGCAGAGCTAATTCTATTCATTACTCTAGCAAGTTTTACCGAGGCTACTGCTTATATTAACTAGGCTTAAATATACTCTCTACAATACCTTAAGCACAACTGCATCAATCCTGGATGACATCTATAACTTGCCATTAAGGCATATGTTATCTAATGTTACTTAAATCTAACACAATAGATGTTCTCCGAATTTCCTAACTGCAGCACACACACAAACACGTCAATCTTAGTCACAATCCTTGGCCACACTAATTTATCCCAGTCTTGTTTATTCACAGCGCCAGGAGTGTTCCCGAGAAATCTTTGATGTTCCGCGGTTGTCGCTCAAGGGCCCTAACCTAGTTCAAAATCTTAATGCAGGAGTTAACTTCTCCTGTCCTGACAGCTTCAACAAGCCAGCGTGTTAAAACCACGTGTCCACAATTCCCCGACATATCTTCTGTCTATCCAAGACTTAATCAAATGTACGAGTGGTCTTTTCTTGGTTTGACACCCAAACAAGCCCGCGTTGCTGCATTGTCTCAACAACAAGCCGCCAATTCCTTTTGATGTCAGAAACTTCTCAAGGTCTCCCGACCGCTCCCAACAAGTTGTAGCTGCCAACATAGACTGTCTTTGATCTAACTGGTAAACAACTGCAGCTGTGCAGTCCGACTTTATTGTTTTTCTGTCCCGGTTAAAAAAAACAAATGTAGCTTTGCACACAGGCCATAATTATGATCGTCTGTATTGTTATTATCAGGTTGATACACAGTGAAATCATGACAATTACGAACTACGTCCCTAACGCCTTCGCCAGGGAGACGGCGAGCGCCAATTAATACATGTAAATGTATTTCTCATGCTTCAAGGAATTCCCAACAAGTGATATGTAGGTGATTCCTTGGGAGTCTATCCTTGAGTGAGACATGGTGGTTATAGCAAATATGAGGTGAGTTTAGCTAAGAACTGACATCACTGCACTCAGTACATTACCACATGCGCCCCGTCCCCTCGTTCAACAGCCAGCGTTGAGTCATATAGATAATCGTTCCAACTGCCTTTTGACTGGAAGTTCTCCTGGTCTCCCTCTCAGTTTTGAGATTCGCCCAGAACCCCTGCCGATCCCCTGACATATCATTCTCTCCACATGCGGGTTCTCAATCTGTTCCCATGCTTTCTTCACCACATGCAAATATAAAAGGGTTAAGTGGGTAAGGAGCGTGACATGTCTAGCAAACCGATAGCAAATTTACTTAATCTTAGACAAAATACTGCTCATGAATCGTGGATAAAATTGGAGGCAAGTCGCTAGTCACAGGCACTTCAAATACCGCGGTGAATGAAGAATGAGGTTACGACTGGAAACCGAAGGTTGTGGAGACACATAATCGCCACTGTGGAAGACCCGGAGTATTATCATAGTAACTTTCCGCGATAGATTCAACAATAATGAATGAGGTGACGACTGGAGACCGAAGGTTGTGGAGACACATGATCGCCATCTGTGGAAAGCCTGCAATATAATCATAATAACTTTCCGCGGTAGATTCAACAATAAAGAATGAGGTGACGACTGGAGACCGAAGGTTGTGGAGACACATGATCGCCACTATGGAAGGCCCGGAGTATAAACTTCCCGCGATAGATTCAACAATAAAGAATGAGGTGATGACTGGAGACAAAAGGTTGTGGAGACACATGATCGCCACTATGGAAGGCCCGGAGAATAATCATAGTAACTTCCCGCGATAGATTCAATAATAAAGAATGAGGTGACGACTGGAGACCGAAGGTTGTGGAGACACATGATCGCCATCCGTGTAAAGCCCGGAGTATAATCATAGTAACTTCCCGCGGTAGATCTCCCGGATGTGTCCACAGCGCATGCGTCAGGGCAGGATCAGAAGGCAGGAAAAGCATTTGAAACGTCCATTATCGTAAGTTGGTTCGCTACTAATTATCATTTTTTAAATTCTACTTTATGCATATTTTCAGCTCTATGTGAACAGAAGAAGATAATTTACTTATTTGCTCTTACCGCCTTGCTGTTGTCTCGCCATCTTGATCGTTTTCCTCAAACAATCAGTACCTCAGTCTACCAAAATGGCGGGCTCGTTTATTTTGTAAAACCCGCAAACGTGCATTACAACGCCTGCCTGCTTGATGCATTTTTCAGTCTATACACAGTTTATCGAGGTCGATTCTTCTGTTGAATTTTATTGAGTCCACATTGCTCTCTGTGCAACACGCACAATATGTCTGTACTCATACTGGATACTCCATATCTTAAAATCTTGCACCCTAACTACCATTCCTTAGCCATCATATGATATTTAAATAATTAAAATAATTTATTAGGTGTGTCATTGTTGCTATCCTAACTCTAGCAGATTTGATAATTCAAATTAAAAAGCAATCAAGAAAATCTGTGTTGGACAGAATTAAGTGGCACCTTGCCATCTTTGCAGACGAAAGTATGTAGATTTTGGGATTGGAACTTACCGAACTAGAGCTAAAATTCCAAAGCACAATGCCAGGGCTTGAATTCAGGAACATGTGTTGCCCATGCAGCATGATCTCTCTCTTGGCCTTGCCTTGTTATCTCCAGAGGAAAGGATAACCAGTACGTCTGGAACAAGGTAGGCTGCAGATGCTCGCGGGTCAGCATCAAACCTCCAAGAGCAGGAGGTGGGTAGCGGCCAGGCCCTCTCATCCGAGGGATTTGACTTAGAGACGTTCCGCCATATCCCTCAGCTGAGTGCCTTATACCAAGTGTCTGGACCGGTGTGAGCGTGTACATCTGTTACTCATAAGTGGCTGGACCCGTATAAGCGTGTACTACCGTCCAGCCTGACACTGTCTACTGAGTGAATCCCGCGGCCAGCGAGAATACAGAACTAATAAAATGAAATCCACTTGACACTTAAGTCTCTATGTCAGTCATGTCAGAGGTGTTTTTGGGTATGAATCGAATTGACTTACAGCATTCACGCTTCACAGTGCGACACACATGATAAATAGAGGAAACATGCACTTGCAGACGTAGTGCTCATAAAATCGCACACTCAGCTTGTCTAGTTCGCATGTTTGAAGTGTCTGGTTTGCTTGTTTGAAGTGTCTGGTTTGCATGTTTGAATTGTCTGGTTCACATGTTTGAAATGTCTGGTTCGCATGTTTGAAATGTCTGGTTCGCATGTTTGAAACTACATGGTAATGACATGTGCAGCTCAGCAACCACTGCACAGTGAGATCAAAAAGGCAGCAGGTTAAAAAGAGGATGGATCAAACTGAGGTCGTGTATAATATTCAACATGTCTGTTCTCTTGAGGACCATTGAGGACGGAACCTGGTAAAGAATGGATACTAGTGCAGATAACGTGCACTACGCCCTTTTGAATATGAATCATATTGGATAGGGAGTAGAAAACAAAACCTGGTAGTTTGGGGGAGACAGATACTGGCCATGATATTCAAGAATTCTCCTGAGGGAGTTGTAGACATCTACACAGATGGGTCTGTTGTTTGCGAGGAGCTCATGGACTTACACCGTAGCTTGGTGAGGGAGTCCAGCGAAGGAAGACTGAGGTGACTTCACCTAGACAATATGTAGCCTTTCCATAGGGGAGCATTTCAGTAAATAAAAGCAATATCCTGGCTGGGGACACAGACTTTCACCTAAGCTTGTCTCCTCCTCTGTGGCTCGGTAAGTATGCTATTGAAGATTGAGATGGACTGGGCTTGAAGACAGTTGCTGGAGTCTCTGATCAGGTCAGGGCTGACAAAAAATTAGCTTCATTTTTGTAGAACGCCGCGCAGGTGTAAGAGGAAGTGAGCACATTGATAGGCTTGCAGGCCAGGCTACTAGGAAGTGGACCAGCTGATGTAGTGTATGTCCTTAAGAGGCGGGGCGATTAAGCAAATCATGTGACAGCTGTTTATCTGCAACCTTGACCTGACTGCGGGAACATCAAGTCAAAAAGGGTGAAGCCAGGCAAGGGGGGCCAAAGAGGAATGGTCAGCCACCACGGAACTGGTGTCGTTGATGGCTGCACGCTGAGGGACAAACTCAGGAGGGGATCTGAGCACTCAAGGACCGAATGGTTCGATGTGGAGGAAGGATAATATGACTACTAAGTAATGGCCAGTTTTCTGATAATTACTCACAGGGCTAGACACACAGTGGGTGCCCAGTTGCCATGCCCGGAAATTTTTATCTCGCGTCAGAATTTTCAAATTCAGTTTTTAAAAATGTACTGGTTCCTGAAATAAAGTGACTGGCTCTTGAATTATTTGTAGATTTTAACTACTGTTGATCACTCACTTGTTGGCTGAAAAAATATTGAAATATATAGATTAATAGGGAATGAAACTATTTTAAGAGTCGTTGACACCTTGCAGTCTTGACAGACCAAAGTATGTGAGTTGGAATGTGGCCAATATTCCATCACAATGTCTGGGCAGAGCTTCAGAGGAACATGTGGCGCCCAAACGACATGACCCCTCGGCCTAACCTTGTGTTGCCCAGAGGAATGGGTAACCAATACGTCTGGCACAAGGTAGGCTGCAGACGCTGGCGGCTCAGCGTCAATCCTAGAAGACCTCACCACCACGAGCCGGTGGCGAGTTATGGCCAGACCCTGACACCCAAGGAACCCGACTTAAAGGCGTTCAGCCAAGTCCCGCAGGTGAGGGCCTCGTACGAGCCCGGACCATGAGGGCGCGCACATCTGTCGATCACAAGTGTCCGGACCTGTGTAAAGCGTGCACTATCTTCAGACTCCACCTGACTTTAGGCGGCCCCCGCGACCAGCGGGAATAGGCCCGCCAGAGCTACCGCAGGGGATATTGCCTGTCTATTTGCAAGCAAATCCCCCATCCTTCCACTGTGCGGATCTCGCGACCGACGAGAATAGGCCCGTCGGAGATTATGCTCGTCTGCTGCGAACAAATCTCTACCGAGAGACTGAATAAGTAAAGAAACGATAAAAGTAGTGGTATTTCAATTGCGCTTGCGCTCCCACCTATGCTACACCCTTCATGTGTCTTCACAAAGTCGGACTAGAGTCAAGCTCAACAGGGTCTTCTTTCCCCGCTGATTCTACCAAGCCCGTTTAATTTTAAGAGTACACTTGCATAAAAGTGGGTTATAAAGGAGTTTGTTCACTCGAATGCTCATTATACCAATACTCTTATTATGCCTTGAGGTGTAATGGGTATATAGTAATAGCTGCATAGTTTTATAGACCTTTGGCACTCGATGGATGATTTGGTGAATGTCGTGTCGGCCATCTTTGCTTTTACATATTCTTTTACACATCAGCCTGTTCATTGCACTCCACACTAATTCACCTGGCAGAACATCCATGATATACTCGCAATCTCTGTCCTGTCAGATGAAGCTAGTTACTTGACCCGGAACATACTAGTCTTAACCAAATCACTGATGATCTAATGCACATAATTAAAAGATAACAAAATAGCAAAAGCTTCCCTAGAACAAACTTTTCGTTTAGAGAATTATCAATATTGGGTGCCTCTCGGGTGTCTTCTAAAACTAGATCACTGATTAAATACATAAATGAGTCGTACATAGTTGATTAGCAACATGGAAAACCCTAGACTGAAAGTCAAACTGCAGAAAATACAGGCTTGTGGGGAGATGTATGGATGGATCAATCACTACCTTGAGAATAGAACTGACAGGACAAAAGCACAAGAACAAACCAACAAAAAGAAGCTGTCAGCGCAAGGTGTTCCCCAAGGGGACTTCTTTCATAATTATTCCCAGCATATATACGTGACGCGACGAGAATTAGCAGTGGTTCGAATCGCAAAAGTGACTTATGAGAGTATGGAGCCGGTCGCTCAGAAAGTCGTGGCGTGCTGATGAGCGTAATCTAGCCTAGGAATCAACATACAGCTGAAAGATGCTGGTGTTGACCGCAATATCCTGAAACAGGATGGAAAACGCGGGAAAAAAAAAAAAAAAAAAAAAAAAAATATATACATGACATTACAGAAAATTTTCCAGAGTACACACATCCTTTGCAGACAACCTAGCCATATGGACATCTGAAGAATATATTAGTACACCTAACGGTAGAATGCAGCAAGCCTAATTAGAGCTAGAGGAATGATAAAAACCATGGCTAGTGAAAAATGAGGAGAGAACATCGTGCACGGTGTTCTCCACCTCAAATAAAATGCAGCACCCGAAGCTAGAGCTGATTGAAATAATATGATAGGAACTAGATGTCAGCTTTGATCTTTGCCTGACATGGAAGACACAGGTTGA
>JACEFZ010011326.1:337500-343767 GCA_014155875.1 Cepaea nemoralis | reverse complement strand
AGTTGTAGGAATCGGGGACTACGGTCGTAGCCTCTTATCACCCCCACTGCGCTACCACGTTTCCAGAACAAATGATTACAGAACTGAAGGGAAATAGGTATGGTGTATACGAGGTTAACAATACATATATGGAGAAAATATTGACATACTATGAGGGCGAAAGGGGAGTAAGCTGCATTATGTCCCCATACCTGTTCAACAAAACCGCAGAAAATGCAACAACAAACATAAAGAATGGCGAGACAAGAGATAATTCTCATCCAGTCATAACTGGTGGAAATCCAATTTTAGGACTTGGATGTGCAGATGGCACGGTCCTCCTCTCAAGTAGTGCTAAATGATTAAACGAGTTGATCCTGTCTGTCAAGACACATAGAGAACTTAGATATGCAGATACTACGGTCCTCCTTTCGAATAGTGCTGAAGGATTAAAATACATGATCCTGCTTGTCAATAGACAGAGAAAATCAGAATCTTTTCAGAACTTAATAAAAACAAAATGTTCACAGGGAAAACTACATGCCAATCAAAAATCACAGTCAACACATAAGAAATTTAAACTAACAATCTTTGAATATCTTGTAAAGTAAAATATTATTTGCAATTGTTCATTTTTCAATTTCATATTATGAATGATGGAAGAAAGCAGTAAATCGCATTATGTAAGTCAAAGAAGCACATAAACTTACCCACACACATTTCCCCCGGCAGTCGGTACAGGTTTGGTGTCACGTCCTCATATCCTTGATGACACTGGCACGAGACTGAGCCACTTGTGTAGCCACAGGTGGCGTGAGGGCTACAGTGATTGTGCTCTTGGCTATACAAGGGTTCACTTCTGTTGCAAAAATATAACTTAAGATGATGATGATAACAATAATAATATGTAACTAAATGAGAAGCGGAAGGCTAACAAACATATTAATAATAATGGTAATAAGAGTAATAATAATAGTAATAGTGAAAATAATAATAATAGTAATACTATAAAAGTAATATTAATAGTAATAATAACATTAACAATAAAAATAATTTAAAAATAGTAATAATATAATAGTATTAATAATAACAATAATAGTAATCATCATCATCATATGCCATGCCGATAAGCGGATATGTTTCGCCATCTCATTCGATCACCAGTGACGTGGATCAGCTCTGTGTTCTTGTCTCGACCATACCACGTGGTCAAGCCATCCAGATATTGACTTCTCTGTCTTTCCTATTGTGTCTTTTCCCGTCAATCTGCCAGTTGTCACCAAGTTCTCCAATTAATTTCTTCTCATAACATATTAAAAAAACTGTGACTATCTACGTCTAATTTCTCTAACCAATTTACGGTTTTCGCTTTCTGGTTTTCTGCCATGCCGATAAGCGGATATGTTTCGCCATCTCATTCGATCACCAGTGACGTGGATCAGCTCTGTGTTCTTGTCTCGACCATACCACGTGGTCAAGCCATCCAGATATTGACTTCTCTGTCTTCCTATTGTTCTTTTCCCGTCAATCTGCCAGTTGTCACCAAGTTCTCCAATTAATTTCTTCTCATAACATATTAAAAAAACTGTGACTATCTACGTCTAATTTCTCTAACCAATTTACGGTTTTCGCTTGCTAGGGCTTCTAAATATTGTATTACTATTTTATCCACCCTTACCTCTTCCTACCTTCTTATTAGCCTCTGTGTGTATGTGTATATATATATATATTATAATATATATATATATATATATATATATATATATATATATATATATATATATATATATATATATATATATATAATATATATATAAAAGGCAAAGTATGTATGTCCGTTCTTTATGCGTTCGCGAACGCTCCATCCGATTGAGATGAAATTTTCTACACGTTTTCTTTTCATTCCTGTGCAAATTTCTGTCATAGTTTTTTAGTATTTTCTTGGCTACTTACTCACTAAATTTAATATTTAATTTTTCATTATAATTTCTATATAGCAAGGGGACTTAACTCTAGAAAAGTTATTTCAAGGGGCATAACTTTTAATAACATTTCTATATACTTATAGTCATAGTGTTGCATCGTTTTCAAAGATTTATAAACTCTTTGTCTATAGTTATTTACAAGCATATGAGTTATAATAAATAATGATATAATCTTTAAGGCATTTTCAAAGTTTTCATAAAAATAATGCATAAGGCATAACATTGTAACTCATCTTTTTATGCTTAAAGAAGTTATCTACAGACATGTCAGTGATTAAAAACAGTTTTCATTAAAAATAATGGATGGTGTGTGGAAGGACATTCTTTTAAGTTACTGTGCGCCAGGAGCTGGGCGAAGCCACGCCGGGTCAGATAGATAGACAGACAGACAGACAGACAGATAGTCGGGAACGGGAGCCTTATATGACTACGTATATGAATTTAAATGAGATGCTCCCCACCAGGGACTGGGTGAAGTCGGGCCGGGTCTGACAGACAGACAGATAGACAGCCAGACAGATAGTCGGGAACCGGAGCTTATATGACTACTTATATGAATTAAATGAGATGCTCCCACCAGGGACTGGGTGAAGCCGGGCCGGGTCAGCCAGACAGACAGACAGACAGACAAACAAGCAAGCAGACAGACAGACAGACAGACTGATAGATAGATAGATCCCCTCCAGAGACTGGGCGAAGCCGGGCCGGGTCAGCTAGTGTGTGTGTGTGTATATATATATATATATATATATATATATATATATATATATATATATATATATATTTTTTTTTTTTTTTATTTTTTTTTTGTTTTTTTTTTTTTTTTTTTTTTTTTTTTGCTCTGGCTTTCATAGCTCTGGTTTAGCTATTTTTTAAATCTGCTTTCCTGCTTTTCCTGTCTTTTAAACGGTTTTCATTCGTTATCCATACTTTATCCAAATCACACTTTCGCAAAATCAACACCTGCCAGATGAGATGACTGAGGAGAGCTGCCAACTTAACAATCCGAGACTAATGCGGACCCATGATTTCTTGAATCAGGTCGACCACAGAGTAGGTTATATTATTGCAGACCTACAATTACTGCGCGAGCTATAATCAGAAAGCTGCCCAATTTCAATAGTCAACAACCAAAATGTACCGGATATGAAAATATCTGATTTTAACTAATTTCAAACTTGGACTTTATCCAAATCACACTCTCGCAAAATCAACACCTGCGAGATGAGATGACTGAGGAGAGCTGCCAACTTAACAATCCGAGACTGAGTAAGAAATGATGTTATCAGACAGACAGTGGGATCAACACTTTGTGCCACATTTATTGAAAGACAGAAGATCAAGTCAAGTGGTTTGACCATGTCGTTAGAATGCAACATCATCAACTACCATCACTGGCCTTACATCAAAGATCATCTGCAACGAGACCAAGAGGACGTCCAAGAGGAAAATGGATTGACGACATCAAAGACATTGTACAATCACACGGAATAGAATGACACTATCCAGTGCAGCCCATCGGGCGCTAGAGCACAAATTATTCCTCTCCCACGACGCTTGACGGCAGAAGTGGAAGATGATGATGATGATGATGATGATGATGATGATGATGATGATGATGATGATGATGATCCATACTTTATGTTTTCGTTCCCTTTTGCCAAGAATTTCTATATATATGATTCCCTCTAAATGTCTTTAGCCAATTGCCCGCATTCTTCCGTACTCATTTCGTCTGCTAAATACCCTTTACAGGAAGACCGTTTTGCAGAATTCTCCTTCCCCTCCCCAAATATGGAAACCGGGGTGTGTAAGACCGAGAAGTGGAACTTCACATCTACCAAGAGACAAATTATGATGTAACTAGGCCATGGTTCGGCATAGCACGCGCGGACACTGTTGGAATTAGGCCATACGATGGTAACCCATCCTCCACTTGTTTTTAGTATATCATTGTCCATAGATTCCAACTCAATGCCAATAGGGAGTTTACAAGTGCACTTACCAACAAGCGCAGACGATGAACCATTGCTTCCACTAGTAAAGTGACCCGAAGGTGTATCCAATAGAAATTCTCCTTCTGACATCATGACAACATCATGGCTGATGGCATTCCGTACATCATCGTATCCATGACAAGATGTCTTTGTGCAATCCAAGCTCGAATGTTAGCGATGGCTGTTGGCCTTCCACTTCAACAGAGTGGATGTTGAGGTCCAGCAATACATCCATGCCCCTTCTTTTTAAACTCTGTCCGATCTGGAAATGAACAATGTTAGGCAACTCAACTCAACTCAAATGTTGCACCATGAGAACGTTAGTTGAATATACTTTACAGAATTTTGCAGTCACCTCCAGGATTGTTAAATTTTTTTTTGCTGTTTGTGATTTCTTGGCAAAATTACGCTCAGTAGTTTGCCATTGCCTTGAGTAAGGAGAAGGGGCAAAAAAAAAAAAAACTGGATGCAGTGGAGATGAGACTTTGAAGAAGACAGCTGAGAATATCGTTTTCGTCATTGCAGTCAGCCGGCTTCGTGGCTTAGAGGTTAGCGACTTTTCTCCGTAATCTCGTATACACTCGTAGGTAACGTGATGACGGTGAGAATCAGCAGTGTTTCGAATCGCATCGGTAACTTACGGGGTATGTGAGCCGGCCGCTCAGAAAGGAATGGCAAACTACTGAGCGTAATCTTGCCAAGAAATCAACATACAGCTGAAAGATGCTGATGTTAACAGCGATGTCCTGTAAAAGGATATGCAAAACAAAAACATTGCAGTCAGGTCTTAGATATGATTGAGCTACCTTATGACAGTAGACGGTACTACATGCTTTCTGTTAGCACCGAATGTTGGGCGGCGCTTACCAAAGCCGATATACCACATTGCATCAACGGCTTCGGGCGGAGGAGCGGAATTGGGAGGGTACAAGTCTTACCCTAGTGTGAGGGAATGCAACCTAAAGACTAAATGTCATGGCAGGGCAGACCAGGCACTAAGCCTTGGTCGGCAATTGGTCTAGAATGGAAGCTCGGACAGGCAAACAGTTAAGAGCAATGATTTGCTGATAGTCAGCTTTTGCGGCTTGTCTTATTCCACAAGTATTCCTTTGGCGTAATCTAGGCAGGCAGGCTGAGAGAGGGATCATGCCACATGAGCAACATTTGGTCTCTAAAGTTAATTACAAGTACCTCTGAAATCGGTGTGGGTTCGCCTGATGGCGAGGGACACTGTTAATAGGGAAAGCTAATCTACACCCAAAATTCAGCCCATCACGACTATAAATAGTGTGTATGGACTACGTTTGAGTTAAAAAAAGCGAGCGCCAAAAAAAAAAAAAGCCTGGTATTTTTTAGACCTTCTGATTCCGTATATCCCATGTGGCATGTCACAGGTACTATGCCAACCCCCCCCCCCCCCTCTCCCTTTATCTCTCTCTCTCCTTTCTCATATATACCATATACATGTGTGTATAAGATTTATGAATGTTTGTTGATGTGTGTAGATGTACGTATGTGCGTTCACACATATCAGTCCACCCAGACTTTAGTATTCTCTTGGTACACACATAAAGTAGCACAGAATATTAGTTTCGTTATTATTACCTCATACTTAAGTGCACATATCATTGCTCTTTAATATTCGTCCACTATTGCAAGCCCATCCACAAGCATCAACTCATCATTGTACGGACATCCACCGGGACTCCTTTTTAGTATTCACTCTCGGACAACCATCACGTCTCCATTGCTTACAATTTCCCGCCTTACCCTCCTGTCCCTTTTTTTTCATATATCACTTCCACTCATTTACCTGGGATCTTAACTGAACCATCCCCTACCCCGTTCCCCATGACCCACAGACTCCCATGGCTGTCAATATAAGATTATCAAGGTGTAATTCATATTAGTATCACAGCCTGGGATTCTGAGATATGTAGCATAACATTTTTGTTCACATTTTCATTTTCTCTTCATTGTTCTCAGTTTTTCATCTTGTTATTATTCTGATCCCGTTCTTATGCCGTAATGTAGTCACTGGAGGGTCTTCTCCATGATTATATGTTGTGTTTTGTGTATGTATTTGTTTGCTGATGAAGGCTAGTCGCCGCAAAGTCCTGTATGTTTCGTAATTCTGTTCTGTAAGTTGCATTAATTTGTGCTATTTTATATTGTTTACATTTTCACAGCTTTACCGCAGTTCCACTAATTTTTTTTCTTCATATTTTAACTACTAGTAGTAGTAGTACTAGTAGTAGTAGTAGTAGTAGTAGTAGTAGTAGTAGTAGTAGTAGTAGTAGTAGTAG
>JACEFZ010011326.1:330000-332500 GCA_014155875.1 Cepaea nemoralis | reverse complement strand
ATTGGAAATCATCAAGAGCAGGCCAAACAATCATCGATCAAAGCTAACTTCCAAAAATTAAAAACCCATAGCAATATTACAGGGTGTATTTTTAATGACTGTGCAGTAATTGAAAATATTGCCGGTCCAAGTTTCGTATTTATTATATTGCATGAACTTTACAGAGGGCGAATACAAAACTTGGACTGGTAATATTTTCAAACACTGCACAGTCATTAAAAATACACTCTACATATGTGTGCTTCTTGTATCCAGCATAATCTAGGCACAATGAAAAACCTCAAATCCGTGGAGGACTTCGGCGTAATCTCTGTCGGTCAATATGTCCGGTGTTTAATCATCACTTGACGTCATCCTAATATGTCTCTGCGCAGATGGGGAGTTCCATTTCTAGCCTTACAATTCTCGCGGGTTTCTCGCTTTGGACAAGGAAAGAAAATCTCTTCACAATTACCTCTGTATAGATGGCACTTTGGCACCGGGTCGGGAGAAAAGTCTCTACACCAACATCACACCCTCCCCCCTCATATATCATCATCATCAAGTGCCATGCCGGCTGGCGTGGGCGTTCATGCCTCTCCACAAATTACGATCTCCGACGGCATGGATCAATTAGTGTGTTGACTCCCTTCCGTGCCATGACACAAGACTGTCAAGAATCTTCTCACGCTGTCTTCCTCTATCTCTCTTTCCACAAATCTTTCCGGTTGTCACAACATGTTCCAGTTTCTGTCTTCTCATAACGTAGTCAAAAACCGTCGACTGCCTCTTTCTGGAGTTTGTGATAAGTTATTTTTGCTACTCAGCTTCCCTTAAAACGTCCAGATTGCTCTTTTTGGCTGTCAGATTAATTTTCAGCATCCTTCTATAAAACCACATCTCCAAGGCTCCCAGGAAATTTTTCGCCTGTTTACTAATTGCTCAGGATTCGCAGCTGTATGTTAAAAGTGGTTCTATTAAACATGCAAGAACTCTTTTTCTAACTTTCAATGACAGTGAGTTATTGTACAAAATTTTCTTCATTTGACAGAATGCAGTTTTTGCTTGTCCTATGTTCTTTATCTCTGTGATGCATCTTCCATCTGATGTTATCCATGTGCCTAGATATTTTAATTTCTGCACTTGCCCCAAAATAACGAACTGTGCTTTAATTGTATATTTAGGCACAATATATTTCTTTGATATCACCAAATATTCTGTCTTTCTATGATTAAACTAATGTCCATTTTTTTAACTTTCTAAAACCAATTATCTATCATTTCCTGTAGATCCTTCTGACTTGTTGCTGTCAAGTCGGTGTCATCAGCATAACGTAAGTTAATTATATTATACCCACCAACCAGATCCTCATAGATGCAAGACCTTTCTTGGACTCTGGCGATTTGAACGTCAATGCATCGGGCTCAAGAGTTAAAACTTACAGTCTTCCAGGGGATTCACAATCAACCAATCAATCACACAACCAACCAAGGAATCAACCAACCAGTTAATCAAACAACGAATCAACCAACCAATCAAACACCTAATCAATCAACCAACCAACCAACCAAGCAATCAGCCAACCAATTAATCAATCATCCACAGAAATACACAGGGGTCTTTGCCTGTGATATTTCATCATCTAATCATCTAGCACAGTGGTTCTCAACCGGTGGGAAATCCCCCCCCCCCCCCATGGAATTTTAGGGTTTCGGGGGGGGGGGGGGGATTAAGATTATTTCAAGATCGCATTAATACAAGAACCAGTTACTTGATATTGTTTTTCCCTCTAAATTTTACGGTTCTGTACTTCTCTCCCTAATGAAATTCGTCCCGCAAATCACGTTTTATGTAGATGTTTAGACTTGTTTTTGTATGTGTTATTATTTTTATGTATACTGTGTAAGGGTGGGGGAGGGGATTTATAGGGAGGAAATTCGAAGGGGGGGGGGGGGGTGACGTTCTGAACATACAGTAAAGGGGGGCATGGGCCGAAAAAGGTTGAGAACCACTGATCTAGCAGGTCCTTTGAAGAACGTCGATCTCATCAGAGCCCGTGGAAAAGTGTCTCGATCTCTGGCAAGGTCTCTTGCTCTATGTACCCTCGTGTCCGGGCTTCCGCGCCATACAGTAGTGTTGAATACGTAACACCCCGGGAAGGTTAACCAGGTCAACAAATGCCCGCAGAAGTCGGATGTGTCGGCCGAACGGCGCAAGAACGCAGTTCTGCTGTAAACAGGCACAACGCAATCACGTCCGAAATAAAAGTCCGGATGAACGCAGAAGCAGAAGAAGAATACGTAACATTTAAACAATTATCATTTTTAATGCATTGTTAATCTCTCTATATGTTAATAATAAATTTAATATTGAATGAGTGGCACCTTGCCGTCTTGACAGACGAAAGTATGTGGATTGGAATTTGGCCA
The DNA here is from genome assembly GCA_014155875.1 of Cepaea nemoralis. Taxonomy (NCBI): domain Eukaryota; kingdom Metazoa; phylum Mollusca; class Gastropoda; order Stylommatophora; family Helicidae; genus Cepaea; species Cepaea nemoralis. The sequence continues at coordinate 330,092 of JACEFZ010011326.1, read as the reverse complement.
AAATTCCATCGCACAATGCCTGGGCATGGATTCAGAGAACATGTGTTGCCCATGCAGCATGTTCCCTCTCTCAGCCTTGCCTTGTTTACTCC